>CAUJLX010000001.1:20179270-20452111 GCA_963280985.1 Strongyloides venezuelensis | reverse complement strand
CTGGTTGGGTGTAGATGGTTTGATTTAATTTTGTTGATGGGCCATTGTCGATGATTTCTTGGAGATTGTAACCGAGGATCTGTGAGGCTTCATCGAGTAGTTTTAGTGATTTTGGATTTTCTTTTTTTGTCTAAAATGTATATGTATGTATATATATATATATTATAAGATGAGGATTGTATTTATTTTATGGGATGTAAATTAAATTTTATGTTGTTTGTTTCTTTAGTTTTTTTTTTTTAAAATGTAGTGGTAGTTAGTAGTTTTTTTATGAATAGTGTTGTTATGTGTAAAAATTGTTACCTTCTCTAACATTCCAACAGTTTGGGCACCCTGACCTGGACAAAAAATGACGGCCTGCCGTTCAATTGGGATGTGGCTGAAATCAATTTCTTTAAGGGGTTTGTTTTTGTCATCTATTTGTTCGATTTGAAATACACGTTCATCAAATAAATTTTCTAAATTAATGGGTTCTTCTTTTATAATTTCCTTTGGTTCAACAATCCTCTGCCTGATGCCCCTCCCTAAGAATATTTAAAGCATTCCTACTCCTTATCAATAATCTACTATTCATTCTCCAAAAATATTTTTATTATACCTTTTCAATTATATTACTTTAAAAAATACAAATAAATAGTAAAGTAGGGTGTAAAAATAAATATTTAATAAAGAAATATAAAAAAGTAATATAATAATAAAATATTACTTCTCCAAAAGAAATGAAGGTCCGGCCCATGTAATATATACTTATTATAGTTTCATTCATTCATATCTAATCAACTACTAATATTAAAGTACATTCTCTTTTCATTTTAATAATTACACTTATTTATTTTATATTTCCTCGTTTATAATATGCAAATAATTATTTCCCCTGAAAGTATATATGTTAAGATTGTTATTTATATATTGTGTGAGAGAATTTTTTTTTTAATTAATAATGTGAAAAACTTAATCTTTTTTATTTCCTTTTGGTGGTGTGGGTTGTTATATATATGTAATCTGGAAAAGGAAATTTCTTGATAGGATGATGTGTCTTGAAGAGGATGTTTATTATCAACTATAGTGTTATAAGGAAGGTGGTATATTATCAATTAATAAAGATAGCCTTGAAAATATGGATAATGTTTCCCCTAATACACATATACATTTTTTATTCCTCCATTTAAGTAAATAAATATGTATATATGAAATATTTGTTTAAAAAAATAAGAATTTTTTTACTACGATACCATTAATTCTAAATGATTAATCCTTTCTTATCCAAAAAAATTGTAAATATAATAGGGGATATATGTATTCTTAAAATTGTGCCTCCTACCCTACATGTATATACACTTAATTCCTAAGATGATGTATTTAAATAACATTAAAAGAAGGAAAAAAAAAAACTTAAAATAGTATAATCTTCTCTATTTCTCTTTCTTTTAAGTAATATAACAAAAAAAAATCACATTTTGACAAATAAAATATTTAAAAATGTATATGTAATATATTTGTGTTATAAATATACTCCTCCACCAACAAAAACCCTGTGATAGTTTATTATGCGATATAATCTTGATCTTGGAATGTTTGTTTAAAAAGTTTTTCACTCTTTATATTGAAATATAGATGGAGGAAACGTGTTTTGGGTGTGATGTGTTTTATTTTGTGTGTATTTATTTATTTATTAGGTTATTATATTGTTTTTAGTTTAATTAGGGAAATGGTAATATATTTATAACTGATATATCGTTTTTGTTTTGTTTTTAGTGTTTTTTTGAATTTAGAATGTCTTTTAGTTATTGTTATGTATATAGAAACAGTTGTTGTAGATATTTTTTATTTCTCATCTAATGAAGATGGGTTTGTCTAATGAGTGGTGTTTTGATGGAGATTAGTTTACCATAATACTAGTATATCTTTTTAACAGTTAGATGATATATATTGTGATTATACAATGATGATTGTATAATGATAATGAATATAATGTTAAATATTTTAAAGTTTAACATTCCAAAGGTTTATTATTGATTGAGACAGTTTCTTGAAATAAATATATATATATATATATATTTATATTAAATGATATAATATTATTTTCTTTTCTTCTCCTTTCCAATCTTTGGCTTGTCAAATAAAAAAAAAAAAAAGAGTCTATTATATATCCATACAGATATACATTTTTTTATTTATATATATTTTAAATTGTTTCTCATGTCAGAAGAGTTGTTTGATGTATAATATTAGATATATAAAGGAGAAATAAAAATAGATTTACAATGTATCATATTTTTTTTTTTTTGTTTATATAAATTATTTACTAGTACTCCTCATAATAATTGAAATGAATTAAGTATTACTACTGTTTTATATATTCATAATAAACATTTTACATGTATATATTTATTTCCTGAATAATTCATTTTTTATATATCGTTTTTATTATTTTTAGATTGTTTTATGGGTAATAATCAAGGAACGATTCATAAACGCGACCGAATGTCAGCTGATAATCGAGGAGGCACCAACCGAAATGATGGTTGGGTTGGCGCATCGGAGGGGTAGCCGTATTTCTGGAATAAATATTGATGATGATTGTCCTGTTCAGGTTGGTATTTTAGATTTTAAAAAAAAAACTTTTCTATTAAGATGTGTGTGTGTGTATGTGTGTTTTGTAATGTTCAAAAAATCAGAGGACATTAAATTAAAGCGTGATGTTGTTTCATCTCTTTTTTGCTTTATGTGTCTCTCTGTTTTACTAATGAAACATTTGAAGAATAAGATGTTGAAATGAGAGAGAGAGAGATATGTATTAATTTTTTGAAGTATGTGTTTTTGATAGAACAATAATATATAGGAGAGAGATGGATAGGTAGATAAATACATATGTGTTGGAGAGATAGTCTAGTGATGATATTGTGAATTGATAAATAATTAAGAATTCTTTTTGTTAACAATGTTTAAGAGTATACTATTTTATTTTATTGTTTCAAACAATTGGTTTTTGACGCCAAAAGAATAATAGTCGTTAGAGTTAATATGGCAATAAGAATTGACGTCTCTATAATACATAAAGGTAAAAATAATAGAAATGATAAAAAATATAATAAAATAACGATGATTATTAAAAAAAAAGAATTGCATTATTCCTATTCAATGATCCCCTGACATTATAATCAAAAAAGTTAAATATAAAAGAGAAAAGTATGATCATTTCAATAGATATAAATATATAATCATTACCTAAGAAATTTTAATTCAATTAGGAGGTTTTTCTAATTTTTTTTCCAAGAACATTAATTCTGTTTCACATTTCAATCTCTCTCTCTCTTTATCTAACTTTTATTTTTCCTTCCCATCATTTTATTTATTTAAATATATAAATAATAGTTATAAATGAAAAAGAAAATTTTTTAATGGACTAAAGTGGGCTGGGTGGATTATATTTTATAGTTTTATGTAATCAACAAACAGTATATTTTTATTTTTTTTTTTCTAAAAACTTTTTCCCCTTTAATATTATTCCTTTAATCATTTATTTTTCCCTTTCTATGCTATAAATATAATATTACCGTTATATGACTTTTTATCAAAATTTTTTATTGTATGTATGCAGAAAGATATAATGAATGCTTATATAAAGTATTTATATTTATAAACATTAAAAATCACTGCGCATAATTTTTTTCTCCATTTTTTGCTTAACAATACAAAGTTTTGTTGTATACCGTTATTCTTAATTTTTTGTACTAGTTAAGAAAAGAACAAGGAATTGGAGGATTTTTTTAAGAGATTAAAGTTCTCTCGAGAGAAAATAAAAAATTATTTAAGCTAATTTCTTTATACATTATTTTATATTAGAAAATGTCATTTTGTTTTACTTCCACTAAACTAAATATAATATATAAATATCATTAAATATTAATTAATTTTTTTATAACTTTATAGGTTAAAACTTAGTAAGAATGATATGCATGAGACAGGTGATATGAATTCTTGTACTCCATCGTCAATACAATTTTGCAGAGAATAATGAATATCCAGTGGTTTTTAAATGGCAGAGGTAATCCAAATAATAAGGCAGTTTATATATCGGGATCTTGCAGGATAATTGGGAGTAGAAAAATTCCTCTGGTTAAGAGTACTCAAGATTTCACGACAATGAGTTAATTTGAATGAAGGAAAATATGAGTACAAGTATTATGTAGATGGTAAATGGATGACAGATGATAGGGTTCCCAGGACAACGAATAATATAGGGACAGAAAATAACGTTATTGAAATTGTTGAGGATGACTTTGAGGGTGTTTTCCCAGGCACTTAATAAAAGATTACGAGACTTCGAGATGCCGGAAAGACTATGAAAAAAAGATAGCTGCTAATGATAATAATGGTCCCCTCACGACAACAATCCACATGATACACCCAATGATAGAGAACTCCCGAGAAGTTAAAAGATTTCACCCAAATAATACCCAGAGAGAAAATATTTCCAAGATCCAAATTCAGCACCACCAGTTTACTGCCTCACACATTTATTACAAGGTCATCCTTAATAAAGACAACCAAAATACTGCTGTAGATCCAAATTTGTTACCGGAACCCAATCATGTTAAGTGCTAAATCATTTATACGCACTCCAGTATCAGGGATGGTGTTATGGTCCTAAGTACCACATACATCGTTATAGAAAGAAAATACATCACGAGTCTCCTTTTACAAACCAATATAGAAAATTTTTTTTGTATGAAAAAAGCTTCTATGGAAAGGATGAGTGTTTTTCTTTTTGTAGATATATTTTATTTGTTTATAAATTTTGGAATGTGACACGTGGAAAGACATTATTATTATTAATATTATATTATATATATATATATATTTTTTTCCTATATTGTTATAAGAGAAAACATTTCAAACTACTCTACTATTGATTTTTTATCTTCTTTTTTTTTTGTCTACCTCTCTTCACAACATTATTCATATAATTATCACCAATTTTTTTAACCATACCTGAACACAATCATTTTTCTGTATATTTCTTTTTTATCACCATACTTTCTCTTTACTCAATGCGTGTTGAAAGGACATTTTCACGTTAATGATAATAATATATACAAAAAGAAAATGGTACCTTTTGTTATGTTATTATCACTTGAAGCATGAAAAAAAAAAATAAGAGCACAAATGTGAAAGTTTTCAATAATTTTACAATTAGTTATTTTGTTTGCTTAATTCTAAATTGCCCTTTGATATTTTTATAAAAATCAAACTTTTATAGTTATTTTACGGAGTTTTGTTATTCTTTCTTTTTTTAATTAGTGTGTATTTTTTTTAATTCATTCCCTGTACCATTGTAGATTTTGAATTTTTTATTGGTAATTATATATATATATATATGTGTAGAAGGGAAAAGGAGAAATGAATAAGTATATGGTTTTTTGTGATTTTAAATATCATCCAATACATAGGTGTGTAATCTTATATACAATATGACTCCATCTTGTTATAATATTTTTTTTACCCCTAACATACAAGAAATGGAATGTGATAACAATTTTTTAAAATGGTCATTGATATTATATGCCTTTTTAATTTTTAAAAATTAGTAACAAATATCAATTGTACTTCGGGTTTTTTTATTTAGGGATTATTATTAACTAATTAATGATAAAACTTTTTTTTTTTATTTTATTTTTATTATATCTTTTGGAGGAATAAGAATAATTAATGTGGGTATTATGTGTTTGTTTCTTTTTTTTGTATTGAGGTTTTTGTATTTGTATTTATTTGAGGTTACCTTTGGTGATTAGAGGTATTTTGGAAAAAGTACATGTAAAGATACTTTTTTTTTCTTGATTTAAATGGATTATTAAGAAATATAAGGCACATTTTTCCATACCTTCTTTTAACTGGAAAAACAGTGGAGAGGATTTGAAATAATGAAATATATATTATTCACTCCTGTAGATTTTGTTTTTTTCTTACTATTATTTATCTTGTACAATAAACATATTAATATTCTCTTATCCTTTCAATGGAAAAACAAAAATGGACAAACCTAATAAATCTCTCTAACATAGATGTATCATTAAATGATACCTCCTTATCATATAACTACCTCTGTTATGCATATAAATTTATCAATAAAAAGAACCGTTAAAGGAAATGTAAACATCATAATATCAGGTGAAACCCCAATTCGAGGAGGTGTACCACCTCCTGGTACACTACCAACTCCTAATAAACGGCAAACCAACACACGTAATAATGGATGACTTCTGGAATGGTGGAGAGTGTCAATTAATAAATTGTTTATATAACAACACAACAATTGAAAACTTAAAATTTGAGCTGGAGATGGTTGAAATAAAATCTCCCAGTAATTTGAAAGAAAAAAGTTGTTTACGAAATTTTAAAATTATTGTTGGGGAGGATGAGTATTATGTTAGTCCTAATCAAGTGGAAGTATGGTGGGAGGTTGTTTGAGGTTGTTGATGGGAAGATTAAGGAAGGGATCATGGAATGTGAGATGAATGATTTGTTACCTAATGAGTTTAGGATATTGATAGATGCATTGTTTATGTATAATTCTTTGAATATTAATAGGAGAAATTATTTGTCATTACTTTATATTGGGATGAGTTTGAGGTTAAATGTTTTGTTGAGGTCTTTGGAGGGGTTTTTGATAGGGAGTCAGGAGATTCACCCTATTCGTAAGTTGGAGCATGCTGTTTCTTATAGGATGACGAGGTTGGCTGATAGTATAATAAGAAGCTATGATAACAATAAAATAAAGATGCTTGAGGATCTCCATAGGTACATGGAACAAAATAACGAGACACTGGAGGAGCAACATCCAATGATATTACAGATATTTGATATTGGTACCAATCACGTAATCATAAATTGAGTAACAGAACAAAGGGAGGGTGTGGAGAAGAAGGAGAAGAAGGTCGGTTGAAAGTTAAAATAAAAGTTATTTCCTGATAAATAAAACAAAAATTTTTGTATATATGATTTGGTTTTGTTATGTTATAATATATCACAGAAAGAAGGCCCACTTTTGATATGTATATATAATTACATTTTTGTTAATATTTGAAATTTGGTAAAGTTTATCTGTAAAGGTCTTTTTTTAACAACAACAAAAATAATATACTTTTTTTTTTATTAACTTTATCATAAATTTAAATTTTACTAACATATTTTATTATTATTTTTATTATAATGAATTTAATAAAAGTTTTGGTTTTGATATTTTGGTTGGTGTTGAGATTGTCCCTGGGGGTTCTAATGATGAGAAACTCTGTCAATGCTCACCGATAGAGTACTCCAGAGATGTTGTTCATGATGTCTTTAAGAGTAACGGATTTCCGAAGAATTATTGTAACAACCAAGACTGTATCTATGAGGTATTTTTCATCATTAGATAAATATATGCATATATATTTATATATATGTTTCTGATTGACATTTATAATTTTTTACTTTTACAGATAGAGGGAAGGAATAATTCCGTTATCATTGTTAACGTGGAGCATTTTGATATTGAACCAACACATGATTATGTTGAAATATTTCATACACAATATTTTAACGGAGAACATGTTAAGGTTAAGGGGCAAATTTTGAGTGGAAGTGGACATGCAGCAAAACAGATAAGATCATCCATTGGAGGTGGTTTGATGTTCCTGTTTCATACAGATAACTCGGAGAGTGATTATGCTGGTTTTAGGATGAGTTTCACGAGGGTTGATCAAACTAAAAATTCTAATGATGGTTGTAAGTTACCATTTATCTTCGTTAACAGTACAGAGGAAAAAAATATACCATTACCGAGAGTTAAATACACAACAGAAACTACATGTATTTACCAATTTAACTCATCAAAACATATAGAATTGAGTGTTAAGAAGTTATCAGCAGGTATGGATGTAAAAGTTTATGAAACAGAGAATTTTGACTCCAAAAATCCGGAACGTTCCAAATTATTTGCCTATAGTTATTTTACCTTAGCTATTAATGATTCAATAAAGACAATACAAAGTAGAACAAATTCATTGACGTTGATTGTTCATATCATTGGGGCTAGGAATGATATAGGGGAGGGGGATTTGATGATAACTTATAAGGAGACGGAGAATCCATGTAAGTGTCCGGAGAGTGAGATTGTTATGGAGAGGGGTGAAGAGAGATTGTACCTATCACCAGGGTTTCCAGGTAGTTATTGTGATAATTTGAATTGTACAACTAAATTCAAGATTAAAGAGGCAACCAAGAATGATAATCATTTTATGATAACTTTTAACAAGTTTGACATGGAAAAGGAGATGGATTATGTATCGTTTATGATAGGAGATAAGTCTTTAGTTAAATTTAGTGATATAAATAAAGGAAGTCAGTTAAAGAAATTTACTTTTAAAAGAGAGATGCCAGTTATAAAGACAGTTTCAGATCATAGTATAACGATGGAGGGTTATAATTTAACGGTTAAAGCTTTAAATGATGAAGGTTCCTGTGAATGTTATAATATGAAACAATTGGAGACGATTAATAGTATTATTGGTGATTTGACGATGGTTATTGATAAGGACTGTAAATATATAGATTGTTTTATTAATATAACACAGGATGAATTTAAGGAGAGGCATAAAGTTAACTTGGCCATCACAACAAATATAGGTGATGGAGAGTTTATGGAGATATCTTCTGGAGAGAATAATGCTCATAATATCGATACATATCATCTAAATGGTTTCACATCCTCCAAAAAAGGAGAAACGAATACTTTTTCGAGAATGCTCAGAATGTTTTTGTATGGTACCATAGAGAAAAACCTTTCATGTCAAGTGAGGCAACAATAAACATCCAATATAACTTCAATGTTTTATGTGCCTGTCCCCTGGAGGTTCTGGTCAGCATCAGTCGGGACCTGGAAAACCCTAACATCACCGGATTATCCACAACATTATTGTAATGATTTGACGTGTCGCCATTTAATAGAAGCGCCACCAGGGTATCGTGTTATGGTTAATGTGACGGATGTCTCCACAGAGATGAATCACGATAAAGTAGTTTTATTTGATGGGGACAACATCAACACGACACATATAGAATTGTTTAGTGGACTGGTAACGATGAGTGATTTGATTTGGAGTAGGAATTCTCAGATGACTGTGTTATTTGAAAGTGATACCTCAATTACTGGTAAGGGGTACTCACTTCTTTATAGTGCCGATAAGATTCCTGATAATAATGGAAGTCACTCTGGTAATAGTGTTAAAAACTTCCTAATATGGCTCTTAATTATTATCACCTTCATCATCATTGGATATTTCAGTTATGTTTATTATAAAAATAAAACTTTCCCATACACATCACCAATAACTTACCAAAACTTTGGTAGACCGTAAGTTTCCGTAAACCAATAAACTTGATAATCATCTCTTTTTTTTTACAGCGAACCAATATTAAGATTTAGAAACATTAATCATTCGGAACCAAGGACAAATTTGATTTAAATTTCACCCACCACCACCACCACACCTATTTGTAATTAAAATAAAATATTTCCACCACAAAAACTCTCATACAAAATAATAAATAAAAACGATTATTATTTCAACTGATTTATTAATATATAAATTAAAAAATCAAACAATTTAAATAAAAAAGTTGTCGAGGAGGAGAGAAAGAGATAGATAAAAAGAAATATTTAAAATAATAAAAAACTAAATAATAGGTGTACTGCTCTAATGTAAAATTACAAAAAATATAATCGTTTATAGAAGGGGTTTTAGTCGTTTATGTTTTGTAATTGTAGATTGAAGGATGTGAGAACATATTTTTTACAAATAATGAATTTTTAAGATCACTATAGTTGGTAGTTTTTGTTAATCATCTATAGAGGGTAGAGGATTAAGGGGGACTAGGCAACGATTTAGTGTCTTCTGTATCCTGGAGCAGATCCTGTAGCGACAACTGGGGTTGGTTCTGGTTGAGCTACGACAACATCTTCTTTGGTTTCAACAACTTGGACGGTTCCGGTTTGGGTGGCGGCGTTATCTCCGTATGTTGGTTGTTGGACTGGGACTGGAACTGGAACTGGGGCTGGGGCTGGTGCGGCTTCCTCAACAACGGCAACTGGCTCAACTGGGGCAACTGGTTCAACTTTAGCGACTTCAGTTTGGACTTGGGTGATAACTGGAGCTTGTTGGTAGCTTCCTCCAGCAACTGGGGCAGCTGGGACTTGTTGGTAACCTCCATGTTGTTGGAATCCTCCGACAGCTGGGGCTTGTTGGTAACCTCCTTGTTGTTGGAATCCTCCGACAGCTGGGGCTTGTTGGTATCCTCCTTGTTGTTGGAATCCTCCGACAGCTGGGGCTTGTTGGTAACCTCCTTGTTGTTGGAATCCTCCAACAGCTGGAGCGGCATATCCTCCGGCAGCTGGGCCACCGTATCCACCTCCAATTGGTCCTTGTTGGTATCCTCCAATAGCTGGTGCAGAGTATCCTCCAGCGACTGGTGGTTGAGCATAACCAACTGGAGCTGGTGGTGGTGGTGGTGGTGGAGCAGCATATCCTTGACCACCGCATGGAGAACCACCGCAAGCTGGGGCTGGTGGTGGGCAAGCTGGAGCACCACATCCTCCACCAAGTTGTGGAAGTTCAAATCTTGGGAGTTCAATTCTTGGTAATTCGAATCTTGGGAGTTGTAATCCTCCGCATGGGTTTGGGGCACCACAACCCTCCAGCTCCGAAAAGGAAACCGTTGGCAGAGGCAGCAAGAGCAGCAGTAGCAAGAATAGATTGAACGTGCATGTTTTATAATTTGAAAGAGAGAGGTTAAGTGAGATTAGTGGTGGTTAAGTAACCAAACTGATAAATTTTTACGAAACATGTCATATTATATATTGGCGTGAAAACGGACTTTGTAATAGAGAGAGTTAGGATGTGATGATGGAGGGGGGTTGGAGAAAAACAGGGATGGCCAATAGATATGAAAAAATGGGTTCCTCCCACAAAATTATGTGTAATTTAAAATAATATACATTATGTAGCTATTTTGATTTTCTACAGGTATATGAAGGAGGAAGATATGTGATTGTAAGAGAAAAAAAGTAAAATTAATATGATATTAAAAATTCTTTTTGGTATACTTTTCTTTAGGTGATGATATCATGAGATATATGATGATTTGTTAAGAAATAAATAAAACGACATATACTACACGCTCAATTTATTAATATATTATGCTTCAGGGCATTTAAATTAATTGTAGACAGATGGAAAGGGATAGTGTAACAAAAAGTATAATAGATATGTTAAAAGGAATTTGAAAAAGATACATTTTATTGTGTTGAATGGAGACATGGAAGATCATATAATTTTTTGTATATATATGTAATTGCAAAGTTTATTATATTATTATTGTTACTAATATTATTATTGTTGATGATTTATGGATACCTTTTAGATGGAGAGAGATAGATGAAGTTGAAAAAATTTTAATTATTAATTGATGTTGAGAGAAGAAATAAAAGAGTATACATATATCAATTATCATTAACCCCAATAGATGAATGAGTATTGTATCTTTTTGGTTGTTACAAAGAAAATTGAAAGTTTCACTTTTAATATCCAACAAGTTTGGTTCTCATTCTTATTAACTGGTAATTTACACATATCCCTATCATAATCTATTTTCCGATCCAGACATACTAAAAAGGTAACACGCAAGATTAATATCTTTTTATATTAACTATGCCTAAAAAAGGAATCCAAATTACAGGTAAAAATGATACTATTTCAAAATTATATCTAATTATCTCTTTCAAACTTATATCTAGTTTTTAAAAATCTTAATCAAACTTTCCTTAGTACAACCATTTACTTTAAAAGACATTTTTGCATCCTTATTACCGGTAACAATTTCCTTTCAAATTTTTGTAAAAGATCTTTCTCCTAGTATCTTTTTAAAACTTGTTACTTCAAAGTGTAATAGTAAAGTTTTATTTTTAATTAAAACATTATTATTTAACTTTTGTTAGATAATAAGTTTTAATATTTATTTTTAAATTTTGATTTATATTTGGTATGTGAATATTTTTTGCTTGTTTTTGTATGTCTACCTTATAAGATGGTTGATGAATCATAAATCAGGAAATGTTAAGAAATCTTATTTTTGAAGGGATGAAAAGAAAAACTTGAAAAGCATTAACAAATATTTTTCATTAAAATAAATTAAAATTAAATTATAAATAATGTGATCTTCTAAAATTTTGTCATATTTCCTGTTGCATTTTGTTAATGAAAAAATTGTAGAGGTATGAGATTGTGTAATATATACATGTTTGGCAAATATATATGAATACACCAAAGGTATTTGAAGTTAAAACATAAGGTAAAACAAGAAAAGAAGGTAATTTCAAGTTTATATTTACTAACAAAAAATACTAAATATATTTAAATATTATACCTATTTCGTCATCACAAATTTTTGCATAATTCCTTTTAATAATCAAATTTTTTATTCCATTTTCTTTTCTTTAACCTTCATATCTTCTTCCTTTTTTATTGTTTCATTGTAATTATTCTTTTCTTTACCAATTATGGCAATTCCAATGATAGTCAAAAGCACACCAAACCACCACATACAATTTTTAGCAGGTTTATTATTAACAAAATTATCAATTATTCCCTAAAAGCGATGTAAAAATTTTATATATCATGTATATATATAGAAAGTAGTTTTAAATTTTTCATAAACTCCAAGGACATCTTATCCTTTTTTCTTTACCTATCCAAAAGGAATTCAATTTTCGTGAGTGGAATGATACCAAAGCTCACTATTATTATTAAGACTACCTTTTGTGACGTCAAAATTATGAAAAAAAAGAGATTGATAGATATCTTTACCTTACCGTTGCAATAAAGTTTGTTGAAGATGACACCAAAATAACTATAATAGTTGTTGGAAGTGATTTAAAAGATTTTTGAAGAAAATACCACATCGCTATATTTAGTGCTATGAAACATAAGATTAATGCGACCTTTGAATGATAATTTTTGCAGTCACCTATTTTGGACATTGATATCGATGCTAAACACCCACATAATCCCGAGATAATAGGATAACCATATTTCATTCCCATATTTTCTATTAAACAAATTCTTTAAATCAAACTCTTTATAAAATATGAGGTATCTATCTTTTGTCACAACAAATAATAGTATATCTTTTAACAAAGAAAAATTAAATTTACACAAGTAACGTAATTAAAACTATTGTACAATGATAAAAAAGCTGAATTTAAAAAAAAAAAAGATAACAAAGAATAATTTTTAATAAATAGTTATTCAATTAATTTAAAGAATAAAACAGTTTTTCCTTTAATTTTCTCTTTTCGTTTTTGAAGGTTAAACTTTTGCATGTGTTGTGCTAAAACAGAGGCTATCTCATGTTTTTCCATATTTATACCAACTGTTGATCGGAAATGGTTAATTAGTTCTTTTGTACAACATTCACCACGACGAAGGACATTCCTAATGGCTTCTTCTGTTATGGTATTCTCAGTTTCTGGTTCTGGTTTAGGTGGTGTTGCTTCACGTGGTTTTTTAGCTGAAGTTTCAGGGATTAAATCACTACTTGATGCTGGTCTCTTAAGGTTTTTGTATTTGAAGAGGGTCTCACTCTCTTTGTCGATATCTGCATCCTCGAATTCGGAATCATCGTCATTACTATCGTCTTTATCTTTGTCTTTTGTGTCACTTTCATCTTCTTTGTCACCTAACGCTAGGTCTTCATCGGAACTCTCATCAGAATCTATGATTTTTCTTAAACCATCCTCGTCACCAACACCAACTAAAGCTCCTTCTATTTTCTCTATATCAGGTACATCTTCTCTATCTGTATCACTACCAGAGTCACTCATATAATCATACTCACGACCTTCATCATCACCATCATCAGATTCATATTTTGCAACCTCAAAAGCAGATGAAACCTTAACTTTCTTATCCTTCTTTCCTTTCTCTGTGTTCTTTTTCTTCTTCTTAGAACGAATCTTCCCCTCTTCATCTTCATCCTCACCATAATGGCCCTCACTATCATCACTGGCTTCATCTTTAATCTTAAGCCCCTGATCAATAACCTTTTTAGATCCAGATTTTCCACCACCAGGAGTTTCATCATCCTCCTCCTCCTCATCTTTCTTCTTCTGTAACTGTGCCTTCAAAGCAAACTTATTAATAATCTGATCACGAATCTGGAACTGAGCCTCAGCCTCATCAATATCAAAAGTCTTATAAGGTACACACGGCATCACATTATAAAACTCATCCACACACGTTGCAATGAAATGATCCCCATTCTTGACAAAAACCCAAAAATCAGTATGACTATTTGCTCCACCCTCCCTAATAGTTTTAAAATTTTTCTTCCTATACATATCTGTACCATTTTCTCTTTCCTTCTTGTTTATTGTCATCTTCCATGGTTGGTTATCGAGAATGTAATTTTTTAATTTTCTTCCCAATTTTTTTCTACGAGCCTCCTCACGGGCAGCTCTACCATACTCGGAACCTGCTCCAAATTCAGGCATTTGTTCAGACTCATTCATGTAAAGTTTTCTTTGATCGTCACGTTCCATTCTTACTTGGTTGTCCGTCATGAAGAGGTTGTCGACATCGTGTGTTGTGCCTTTGTTGAATTTTAGGATGCATAATTTTGAGTCTGGTGCTGATCTGAAAGGGGATGTTGGGTTATTTTATTGGGTTGGGGAGGGGGAGACTTACGGTGCAACGTAGATTGGAACACTTTTCTTGTTTGATGGTACTGATGGTTCAGTGTTTTTTGACATCTTTAATAAGATAAGAGAATGTGAATATATAGTATGTGTTTTTAGTATATACGTTATTCCAGAGTAGTAGATTGTAAATAACACATTTTCGTTGTGAAACACTAAAAAAATCCACCAAAATTTTTTAAGTAAATAAAAACAAAAAAAAATCAAAATTATATTTTATTATTAAGAAAAAACAATTATATACAATATAAAATACAATATATAATACAATTACAATACAAATAAAAAAAAATATTAACATGGAAGGTGAGGTCAGTAATCCTTGTATTTGTTGAGGACAAATTTTCCCCAAGGTTTACTTGGATCAACCTTTGCAGGAGAGACACCATCCTCGTTAGTGTTTTCCTCCACCTCAGCAGCTCTCAATTCCTCAACAAGTTTATTTAACTCAGCCGTAATTCTAATACGGTCAATGTTGTTCTCATCTTTCGGTATCATATCAAAAAATATACGCTTTGGAGGGTTGATTCTTTCCTCCCAATTAAGGAGGTGGGTGGTTTCATTAATGGAGAAACAATAATCTAAAAAAAGATAAAAATAAATGATGAATGAGAGAGAAAAACTAACGTTTCTTAATTATTTTTTCAGCACAGGCATAAAAGAATTTAACCTTACGTTCCTTGTCCATTCCACTTTTTGCATCCTCAATACTTTGAAATCCATGGATGCAGAAGAAGAACATGTTCCCAGTTTCCTTTAGAGGTGGATAGATTACCCCAATAAATCTTTCCAATCTCTCCCAAACTTCAATCTCAGAGTATGGTACAGGTGATGGTAAAGACTTGAAACAATACCCATCTTCATCCTTTATTGCGAATGATGTTGAGAAGAATGACCTCGCGAAGTGGTGGAAGTCATTGTTGATGAGGCGGAGAGTCATATCCCTAAGTGATGTCTCCTCTTCCTCCGTCTGTGGGTGTGGAGAGGCTGCCTCAAAGAAGATGCGGCACTTTCGAGAGAAGTCTGCGAATAAATCTTCCTTCCCCTCCCTCTACTCGGGGATTTGTTGCACCGTACCCATTGAAGGGTTTCCAGTAGTTATTCTAAAATTATTTATCAAAAGTAAATGGGTAATTGAAACTTACGATTACAGCTTTTCTAATCTCAGCTATTGCATCAACCATATTATCTACAGATGGGTAGTTTCATGAGCAATATCATTTCTGTAGGAGGCTATAACACCAGGTAGTGAGAAATATTCCATTGTTGCGCGATATGACGGTGATGGTCCTCCTCCAAATGTCCATGGATGTCGTGGAGGTGATTGACACTTCGTTGGAGTGCACAAGCAAAGACAGATTGGAGGGCTGCTCCTTCAGTGTTACTGTTTCTGTCGAGTTTATGGAGGTGGTAGAAGGCATTATATATCTCGTAGGTTACTGCTAATCCTAGTCTACCTTCAGCGGTATCCCTTTGTTGTATAGCAATCAGGAGGTCAATAATCTTTTTTGACGTCTCCAGGTTGATGCTATCATCCATAACAAGACTTTTTTAGATACCTCCATTGACTACTAAAAAAAATCATATAAAAGTATTATGATAGGGGTTGAAAACTTACGGAAAGAATGGTAGGAATTCATCGTCATTAGAAGGACCGGTTCTGTTTGATCTCCTTTGAGGTACGTTTCTTTTCATCTTCGTGGGATGTCGTTGGTGTGGAGAGAAAAGTAAAATGAATAAGTTTAGAAAACTTTGGATATTTATATAACCCCAAATGGTGTTCTTTAACCTTTCTTGTTGAGAACACCATTGTTCTGTCCCACCTGAACATCATAAAGAGATGTTTTTTCTTACCTGAACATCATAAAGATTTCTTTTTTTGTTATTTTATCAAATGTCCTTTGGATGGGTGGGGGTTTTTATTTGGTTTTATGTAATTTCTTAGCAGTGGTGTTGGTTGTCGTATGAGGTTCAAACTTTGATCCGGTGATAAGGTATATTTGAAATTGAATCTATTCCATCGGAGTATATATTTTTTTTTCAAAAAAGATTTCTTTAACAAATGATAAATGTATGAAAATAGTTTATTATGAGGGTGAGAAAAAATATGTATTTTTATATATAAAAAAGTGTAGTTGACCATCATCAAATTATATCCTTCATTAACATTTACGTTAGTATCATTCAACAAAGAAACTTCCTGAGAATCTCTATCTTATGGAGTGTTAATATAATTTGTTGAAAGTCTATGAATGTTATTTTTCATGGTAAACTCCTTCATTAAAACTTGAGGGTAGTTTAACTCTAGGTAAAACATTGCTAACATCTAAAGTATTGATAAAATAATCATTTGGAATGTGTTAAATTGTCGGCCTGTATGCTGATAATTGTAATGTTGAATTTAGAGGGTTATGAACTGTATTGTAAAAGGTAACATTTCCAAGGGGTTTGTATCTTTTGACGAAACAGTAGTAGATTAGGAGTGATATAATGAAAATTGTGATTACAAATATGATGAATGGAATGAGATACTTGAATAGTGAAGTTTTGTTTCTATGTGTTTCTGTTGGAGATTTATTTTTTATAATCTTGTATGTTTCTTCTGGGAGTACTTTTATACTGTTGAATTGGTACCTATCCATGTAGTCTTTGATTGTAGCAAATGGTAAAGGTGTTAGTTTTGTGTAGTACGTTGATGGTCCTCCTTTTTATCACTGAATTGTTGTAGAGGCACAAATTTACAGAATAAATATTTAGATTTCCTTGTTTGTAGAAGATATGATTATTTATTTGGAATGTAACTCCAATAGAATTCATGTCTCTTATTTTCCCACCATCTTTTAGGTCAATATTCTTCTAAATTCGTTTTACATAAAGTTTTATGTAATGATTTAAATATTTCAAGTTCCAATAAATAGAAATTTAATTGTTTACTTCTGTTAAGTTAGTTAAAAATTATTTATTTATCATGTTAATAGTGATTGTTGTTTGGTTATAATATGTTATTGTGCCATGTATAGGAGTACATGATAAATCACAAATACAAGAGGTGTTAAGATATAGAGGGGAGGTACATGGTGCTTCTGATCTGCAACCATATTTACAAAATTATTCCATTCTTCATTTATACAGGGACCTTGGTAAAAGTTGTTTTTGTTTAGTTGAAAGTGTGGTATTTTGTTTAAAGCCATTTTCGTTGTTGTTTGTGGTGTTGTTTATTTGGTGGTTGTGTAGTGATATTTACTTTATATTTTAAATATAGATTTCAACGTAGATTGAAACACTTTTCTTATTTGCTGATATACCTGGCTCATTTTTCGATACCTGTAACAAAATAAGGAATTTGAATGAACAAACTATATGTTTTTTTTTTTAGTTTATACAAAATTCAAAAATAGTAAATCATAAATAATATATCTCCATTATAAAAAGTATCAAGTAAATCTAACAAAAATTGTTAAAAGATAAGAACATGAAAAAAAAGATATTTTATTATGAAAAAAAGTTAATAAAGAACAAACATATCCAAATATAAAATACAATACATAGTACAGTTAACAATACAAAACAAAAAAATAATAACAAAACACAGTCTTTTATTATGAAGAAAAACTTAGTAATCTTTATATTTCTCAATGACATTTTTCCCCCAAGGTTTTTCCTTATTAACCTTTGCCCCAGAAACACCATCACCATCAATCTCCGGATTATCCTCAGCAAATTTCAATTCATCATAGATCTTTGTGAATTCACCAACTATCCTCTCTTTTTGACTTCGACATGATGGCATCTCGAGAAAGATAAGTTTTGGGAATTTGATTTCTTCCTCCCCATTTGATGAGGTGAATGGTTTCATTAACTGAAAACCAATAACCTAAAAAAGATAAGGATAAATAAGAAGTGACAAAGAAAGTAACCTTGTTTGATGATTTCTTGAGCGCAAATGAAAAAAGAATTCAAACTTCCGCTTTTTGATGGTCCTATTTTTTTCATTTTCAATACTTTGAAATCCGTGGATGCAGAAGTAGAACATGTTCCCCTGTTTCCTTGAGGGCTTGGTAGATTACTGCAATGAATCTTGGTAATCTTCCTCTAACATCCAACTCATAGTATGGGACGGGTGATGGTAAACATTTGAAGCAGAAACCATCTTCGTCGTCAATTGCAAAAGGATGTTGAGTATAATGACTCTGCAAAGTAGTGGAAGTCATTGTTGATGAGTTTTAAAGCCATATCACTTAGTGATTTTTTCTTCCTCCTCAGTTTGTGGGTATCGAGAATGTATTTGGAAGAAAATGCGGGATTTACGGGTAAAGTCTGCGAATAAATTTTCTTTGCCCTCTGCTCGGGGATTTGTTGTACCGTATCCATTGAAGGGTTTCCAGTAGTTATTCTAAAATGTAATTTAAAGGATAAATTTTATGGGATGGTTAAAACATACGATTACAGCTTTTTCTAATCTCAGCTATTGCATCAACCATATTATCTACAGATGGGTAGTTTCCATGAGCAATATCATTTCTGTAGGAGGCTATAACACCAGGTAGCGAGAAATACTCCATTGTTACGCGATATGATGGTGATGGTCCTCTCTCCAAATGTCCATAAACGTCGTGGAGGTGATTGACACTTCGTTGGAGTGCACAAGCTAGGACAGATTGAAGAGCTGCTCCTTCAGTGTTACTGTTTCTGTCGAGTTTATGGAGGTGGTAGAAGGCATTATATATCTCGTAGGTTACTGCTAATCCTAGTCTACCTTCAGCGGTGTCTCTTTGTTGTATAGCAATCAGGAGGTCAATAATCTTTTTTGACGTCTCCAGGTTGATGCTATCATCCATAACAAGACTTTTTAGATACCTCCATTGGCTACTGAAAAAAATCATATAAAAGTATTATGAGAGGGGTTGAAAACTTACGGAAAGAATGGTAGGAATTCATCGTCATTAGAAGGACCGGTTCTGTTTGGATCTCCTATGAGGTGCGTTTCTTTTCATCTTCGTGGAGGTTCTCAAGATTTTAGCAGAAAATAAATTAGAAATATTTAGGAGAATATGAGTAATTATAGGAGCTCAAAAGGGGTTCTGTAACCTTTCTTGTCGAAAACCCCATTGTCTTCGTTTTTCCTCACCTGAACATCATAAGGTGTTCTTTTTTCTCAACGGAGTATCATAAAGCGTCCTTTTTTTATCATTATCTAATAATATTTTTTAGGGAGTATTGCGCTTTTTGTTTCATCTTAAATTAGATTTTCTTATAATTGTGTTTGTCGTGGTATTAGTTGAGACTTTGATCTAGTGATAAAGTCAATTAAAGACTGGGTCTTATATATCGGAAGTATATATTATTAAAAAAAATTTTTTTAAAAAATTGTAGATGTATGGAAATAATTTATTATCAAGATAACAAAAAATATGTATTTTCTGTATATAAAAAATACTAATTGATCACCATCAACTTATATCGTTTACTAACCCCTATATAGTATCATCTGACAAAGAAACTTCCAGAGATTTTTTTTTTATTATATTCAGTGTTAATATAACTAATTGAAAGTCTTTTAAGGTTATTTTCATGGTAAATTTCTTCATTAGATCTTGAAGGTAATTTTGTCTGGCTACAACATTGCTAACATCTAAAATACTGATGAAATAATCATTTAGAAGATTTCAATCGTTGGTTAGTATGCTGATAATTGTAATGTTGATTGTGAAGGGATTGTAGATAGTGTTTATGGTGATCTATATGAAATTTATATGTCATAATGAACTGCCTCTTGTCTACAAGATAAATGTAATATTATAATCTATATCTTAAGAATGTACAAAACTATTAATGTGAAAACATAGGGAAACATTACATATTCCGTATATTTGTCTATTTATTTGATTACCAGATAATTTGTTAATTAGATAAAAATTTCTTGCATTTATTTTTTTAATTATTTTATTCATAATTCTTTGCTTCTTCAAATTATGATAGTCACTTATTATAGAGATACCATCTTTTAAAATTCATTTTTAATGATATATTAGTATTGAATATGGAAATTTTTATGATTAATAGAAAATAAGAATATGAAATGTTTTGAATTCAAATTATAATTAGTGTATAAGCAGAGAGTTTCCTACAAAAATTAATTTCAATTATGAGTTCTTTCAGGAGAAGTTCTCATTCTGTTGATTCTTCAAAAACTCCCAAACTTACTAATAATTCATCTGCTAATAGAAGTCGCCTTCGGACATTATCAAATGGTACTCCACTAGCTGTAAAGTCAGGAGAAAAGAAGAAATCTAAAAACTCTAAAAGCAATTTCAAAACATGGATTAGTTCTAGCAGATCATCATCAAATTCAGGGTACACAACAACATCTCTAAGTGGACTTTCAACATTATCTTCATGCAAGAAATTTGGTCTGGAAACAATCATGAGGAAAATATTCAAATCAAGGATATATGTGTGTGCTGATCAATGTTATGCTTTTGATGGTCCACAAGGTGTTTGTGTAACATACAAATTTATCATCGCCTCAGAATCTTCACCATTTTACCCTGCTTCTAATTTTGTATTGAAATCACCTCTTGCTGTCTATGAGAGTGCCGTCACATCACATGTTGTTCGAGATGAACAATCAAAAAATACGTCATATGGTTGTAGTAAAATTGCTCTCCAAATATTTGATGGACATGTGGTTTATAAACGTGATATTCAAATTCCTTTTTGCTCTTCTTCTAATAATGTTATGCAAGGGATTCCAAATAACAAAGTTAGGATTGATTATATGTTCAGGAAATTTACAAATAATTCATATGGGTTGGATAATGAGATATTACAATGGCCTGAAGAGATTTCTACCTATGTTGTAAACACTGATATAAAATGTAATGGAAGTGAAGTTCAGTTAAGAGATGTAATGGAAGTATGGTTTGGATTAGATCGATTCACCCAAGAAATGGATGATTATAACGTTGCTACAGTTAACTACAGAGAACAAGAAACAATTCATAGGTCATTTTTTTGAAATGAAAACAGGGGAAACATGTGCTAGGATCTCTCGTAAACTCGCTTTTCCAACATCTGTAATTGGAGATACGTTTGAGGTTGCATATACTAAAGAATTTTTTATGAATTATATCAATGGTAAAATGGATTAAAGAGAGTAAGTGATAAAAAAAAGTCTATTGTAATATAACTACAATTTAGGTGAAAACAAATGTCCTAACAAAGGTAATCTTCATTTATTAAATGAGATTTCAAGTTTTGGTATAGATGGAAATTCAACAATGAGAGACATGTCTTTTGATGTTAAAGAGGTTCCAAGATATAACAGTAAATTATCAAGTGTTCAATTGGATAAGGATTCACAAAAGGTTCCATATAATGTTAATACTTCTACTAATATTCCTGATACTACAAAATCTTTTAAGGACTCACCAATTCCAATTAGTCATTCAACCCCAAGAATTTCTAATATTTTCTCTACTAATGCAACTTATGCAAAATCCAATTTTGATAATCAAACTCCAGTTACCCAAAAAAAAACAACACCTAGTTTACCAACTAACTTCACACCTCATAATACCACACTTAACAAAACAAATGATTCTACACCAAATATCTACTATTCAATATTATCCAATGCTACTGTTATGAATCGTGTTCATAACACTCCAGTTAGACCATTTAATAAAGAAGCAAATTTAAGTGTAAAAAACAATAGATAAGATACTTGGTGATGCTGCAAAACAATCTGAAAATTCCGTTGACATGGTTATGAATACAAGCAAAACAAGTATCAATACAACACCATGTCATTCTGATACTAATTTAGTATCAAAAGTCGCATTGGATAAACCAAAATTACCTTCTGATGACAACCTTAAATCACCAATTGTCTTTAGAAGTGAACCAGTCAAGGAATCACCTTTAAAGGCATTACTAGATAGACTAGATACAACACAAGAATCTGATACTATCCAATCATCTATAAAAGCCGAAGTTGGACCTAATGCTGAAACTTTCAAAAATAGTCCTTTATTATTGTCTAATAATATTACCAATTCTTTTGAAAGATCAAGTCTCGCGGATGGTAAATCCTTATCAACAATTAAGGAGATGTCATTAGAGCAAGGGCAGATCACATTCAACACCTTCTAAATCCACAATGTCTATATTCTCATCCAAAACCAACAATACTAGTTTAAATTTGATGTCAAGTATCAAGGAACAAACAAATGAAGTTGCTGTACCAAAATTAGAAGAAATGGAATGTACAAATTCATATAGCTCTACTTCATCGTTGACAAAAGATTTGGAAGAGGATGTCACTCAAAATGAAAGCAAATTATCTATTTCAAGTAATGCGTTATCTCCTGGAAACAAAATTCTTCCATGTTCAAACCAAAAATCACAAGACTCTATTATTGTACAACCATTATTTGGCACACTATTGAATGCAGGAATCTCATTAAATGATACCCAAAATAACTGTACATCAATTGGAATAAATACCCCTATTGGTTCACAATCGGTACCAAGGAAAGGTACTTTTGTAAAATCAATTGTCCGGGATAAACCTGATATCAAACGTCCAAGTGCTCCATCCTCTCAAAACAGAATAAACTATACTCCTGATAATTGTAAAAAAAATAAAAGCCAAACGCCTGTTACCGGTAAAAAGACATATCAAAATATCAACTTTTCATATCTACAAACATCGAGAACACTTCAACCTCCAATGCCGTTAAACAGAACAACTTCTGCCTTTGGGTTAAGAGGAGATAATTCACATGGTTCATTGGTAAACATCAATAAAAGTGTCGATGAAACACCAAAGAAGAAACTTTATAGGACATTATCAGCAACACCAACAAAAAGAAGACGATCCACGTCAAATGGCATACTCTCTGAATCTAGTATAGAAAATAGAGGATCACTTGAAAACGTAATGAGACATTTGGATAATGAGAAGAGTTATTTAAGAAATAAAAGTCAATCACCTTCAAGAAGACAATTAACAAAGAGCTCACCAAGGACATTCAGGAACAAGAATGTAAAAATGACACCTACTTCAAAATTTGACAAAAATAATGATGAAACCTTGGATATAGGTTCAAGAGAGTTAATAGAATGTTTAAATAAAATGTCAGTGAAAGAAAGTGATCCAACAAAATCTGTAAAGGGATACATAAACCATGGTGTCTGTGAAACCTTTGTCAATATAGAAGGTAACAACAATAACAATTGTTTAAGTATCGGTGAAAGTAAAAGTTTGGAAATTAATACATTAGTAGGTATCGGTGATGAGACACAGGAACTTAAACTTGTATATAACTTTAACAATGTTGATCCATCAACAGATATCAAGATTTTATCTTTAATTGTGGATGGGAAAGTTTTCTACAAAAGCACTGAACTTTATAACATTAAAAAGTAGAATTGATATGTAAATTAATATTATGACACTATTTTTGTATATGTAATATTTCGTTTAACTAATTTTTTTCAAGAATTCAATAACTTTCATAATAAATAATATATTTTTGATATTACTTGTCTAATTATATTGTCATTACCATCATTGAGATTATATGTTTGAAGGATGATTATTTATAAAACATACAGGATAATTAAAAATATTATATTTATAATATATAATTTTTAATACTGATCTTTAGAATTATGATAAGTAAAATAAAAAAATACAATAAATTATAAATTTCTGATCTTAATATAAACAAATAACAATATTGAGATTTATTATAATTAATGATTTCAAATATGACATACTTTTAAAACTCACACAAAGTTGTAGAAGGCAAAATTAAACTAAAAATTCCTTATTCTGATCTGTTATATTAATTTCTTTTTCGAAAAAGTAATTATATGATTATCATCTCTATTTTGCTTTATTTCCATGACGTCATAGTCTTCACTATTGGCATCTATCTTAAGTGCTCTCATTTTTTCTACCACTACAGTGAAGGTTTCTCAACCCATTGCTCCAAAAACTTTTTATTTCACTTCTCATTGTAGTTTGACTACAGGCGTATATAATAATTCTTATTGTTGAAGCAATAACAGTTAGTACAGAGACTAAATCTACTGAGATGACATAGAAATCAAAGTACCTAAAAAAATTACAAGAATAAATTAATAATTATTTTGTAACATACATTTCAGTTAAAGTCATAGCATCAACATGTTCCCATATTGTGATTACAACATTTAATGCATTTGAAAAAAGATAAGTTAACCCCACAAGAACTGTTGTCCGAGTTGTTGCACGTATTCTTGTTTCCCTTGCCTTTAAACTTTCTTGTTCTTTTAACAAAAAAGCTACCACTATATGCTTATCTCTTTTCCTAAGTTTGTTTAATATTCCAATATTAAATATCATTAAAAAGAAAAAATGGAAGTAAAACTGTTACAATATTTCTGCAATAAAATTTCCAATATGTATTATAGGAATGATTTTCATACAAAAAATCAGCAATCCCAAGAACATACTCGTTAAAAGTCCCAATACACTCCTCGTTAATTGAAACATTTAATTTAATAAAAATAGTTTCTTTACTACTGAGACCCAAGAACACAATGAAAAGTACAAGTATCTTGTAGTACTTTTGTTTGCAGCTACAGCTGGGTCATTCTTTGACACCTATAACAAAATAAGAAATTTGAATGAATATATCATGTATTTTTAGTATATACACTACTTTCAGGGTAATAAATTGTAAATGGAATTTTTTTGTTATTGAAAGTATCGGGAAAATTCCAAAGAAATTATTAAGAAATAAAAACAAAACAACATTTTATTAAGAAAAAAAACTAATAATGAATAAATATATACAATATATAATACAATATAAAATACAAATAATATACAAAGAAAAAAAATTTATTAATAGAAGTCTTTACTTGGAAGATACAAAACTGGGAGTTTTTTATATTTGTCAATGACAAAATATCTCCAAGATTTTTTTATCAACCTTTACAATAGAACACCTTAAACCTCACTCTTAGATGAATTTATAGGAGGTTTCAAACCACCAAAAAGTTTAATACTATAATCCTCAAAACGTTTTTGGTTTATCTCCAGCAACTACTGAAAAAAACTAATATAAAGGATCATGGGAAGTGTTGAAAACTTACCTATTAAATGACATAAATACAACATCCCTGGAACCTTCTGACCTATGGAAGCAACATAAGATGTGTTCCTTTCCATGTTCGTGCAAGGTTTTTTTCAAGCACGCGGAAAACATAAAATAAATAGTTTTCAGAAGGTGTGAGTATTTTTTTTAATCAAAAAAGGGCTCTGTGACATTTCTTGTCGAGAGTCCCATTGTTTTATCACCTGAACATCATGAAGAGTTCTTTTTTTAACACCTGAACATCATAAATCTCTCTTTTTTGTCATCACTCAAAATGTTTTTTAGGTGTGTCGCGGTTTTTATTTCGTCTTATGTATTTTTTTAACAATAGTGTTAGTCGTCGTATGATGTTCAATCTTTGACTCCAGTGATTATGTCAATTTTAAGGTTAGGTCTACATCACTGTATGTAGATATTTTTCAAAAAAAAAATTTTTTTTAATAGGTAACAAAAGTGTATGGTAATATAGTTTTATTAGTAAAATAACAAAAAAAGATATGTACTTTATATATATATATATAAAACTCTAGTTGGATACCATTAGCTTATATCCTTCTCTCTCATTAACCTTAACAATAGTTTCCTCCGACAAAGAAATTTCCTGAGAATCCCTATCATATGCAGTGTTAATATAATTTGTTGAAAGTCTACGAATGTTATTTTCATGGTAAATTCCCTCATTAAAACTTGAGGGTAATTTAACTCTAGGTAAAACATTGTTAACATCTAAGGTATTGATAAAATAATCATTTGGGATGTGTTCAATTGTCGGCCTGTATGCTGATAATTGTAATGTTGAATTTAGAGGGTTATGAACTGTATTGTAGAAGGCAACATTCCCAAGGCGTTTGTATCTTTTGACGAAACAGTAGTAGATTAGGGAGTGATATAATGAAAATTGTGATTACAAATATGATGAATGGAATGAGATACTTGAATAGTGAAGTTTTGTTTCTATGTGTTTCTGTTGGAGATTTATTTTTTATAATCTTGTATGTTTCTTCTGGGGAGTACTTTTATACTGTTGAATTGGTACCTATCCATGTAGTCTTTGATTGTAGCAAATGGTAAAGGTGTTAGTTTTGTGTAGTACGTTGATGGTCCTCCTTTTTATCACTGAATTGTTGTAGAGGCACAAATTTACGGAATAAATATTTAGATTTCCTTGTTTGTAGAAGATATGATTATTCATTTGGAATGTAACTCCAGTAGAATTCAAGTCCCTTATTTGCTCACCATCTTTTAGGTCAATATTCTTATAAATTCGTTTCACATCAAGTCCATGTAACGATTCAGATATTTCAAGGTACAAATGAGTAAAAGATTTAACAAAGTTCTGGTTACTTGTTATATTAGTAAAAAATGGTTTATTTATTATGTTAATGGTACTTGTAGTCTGGTTGTAATATGCTATTGTGTCAGGAATAGGAGGACATGATAAACCTCTAATACATGAGGTGTTAAGATATGGAGGGCATGAACATGATGCCTCTGAACGACAACCGTATTCACAGATAATTCCACTTCTCATTCTACAGGGACCTTGGAATAGGTTGTTGTTGTTTAGTTGAAATTGTGATATTGTGTTTAGAGTCATTTTTGTTGTCGTTTGTGGAGTTGTTTTTTTGGTGGTTGTCATTGTTGTTGCCGTTGTTGGTATAGAAGTGGTGGTTGTTGTTGTAGATTGTGTAGTGATTCTTTGTTCTGTATTTAGAATATGAATTTTTTTTGTTAAAACATCCTGACTATGACTATGTACAGTTTTCAATGGAGTAACAATAGTTGTTGGGTGGTTTGTTTCAATTGTACTTGAAGCAACATCATCATCTTCTTTATCGTTTACAATAGCTTTAACTTCAACAGTTTGAACAGTTCCCTTGATATTATTGCCCTCATTACTTGAAATAGGTATGGGAAAGATATCAGCCATAGTTTTTGAGTCAAATTGCCTCTCACCATTATCTGAATTTGTTGTAAAATATGACAGATCAGTGATCGTCCCAAAACCGTTTCTTGTTATATTAAATGAGGCTTTGTTTACATTTTTATCCTCATTAATCTTTCTTGTATCACCTATAACAGTTTTAATACCATTTTGTTTATCTTTTTTATTTCCATGCCCTAATTTGACGGGAACTTTACAGTAGTTGTCTCTTGGACAAATTGCATTGAATGTAGGCATCCTTTGTTCAATCTTTTGACACTCCAAACAGTATTTATTATCAGTTACCCTGTCCTTCAACTGACAGTATGAGCAAACAAAAGGTATCACGTACCCATTTTTTCTGCTCCAGTTTGCATTGTAGAGGAATCTTTAATTGTACATACCTGAACAGCATAAGGTGTATTTGGTTCTGTTTCAATTTGAAGGTGAGTTGTTGAAGTGTTAACTACTGTCTCCTGGTGATCTTCTATCTTCCACATAGTGTATGGGAATGCTCCAATTTGTTTAGCTTTCCCAAATATAACATGGAAGAATTTTTGATCACTTCCGAGATTTGGTGGTTTCTGCCAATGTATGTTTGTTGTTTTATCTTCACCCCAGATGTCAATTACATCAATACATTGTGTTGCCATGTTACTCCTTCCACATAATGGTAGTTTAGGGAAAGCATCACAATCTAAATCAATTGGTGTACTGATATCAGTAGTCTCAACTCTTGAACACCTTGGTACCATTTTCACTTCCATCCATATCCTACATTCTTGTTTAAGATAATCAATCGGTAACGTCCATATCATCATTCCCCCACCACTTTTCAAAACTTCCACAGATGGTTTATCATACTCCTCCTCATTCAAAACCGCATTTGGATTAGAGAAGCAATTAATGGAGTATGCTTGTGGAGATTCATACCCAAATATATCATAACTCATATACCCATTAGGTAAAGCCCAGGAAAAGGATACCTTAATATTCCTCCCATCATCTATTATCTCTGGCATCTGTATCGATATCTTGTCTGGAGATATATCTATATTCGGTAGTTGTTGTGGTATAACAATAGGTGAAAGGACTTTCATAAATCTTGTTGGATCAGTTGTTTTTAGGATTATAATAACTCTGAATTGGTATTCACTACATATGTCGGAGATGGAAAAGGAGATTGATGGTGTTGAGGAAGAACCTCCATACATCCATTCTTTTTCCTCATCTTTAATACTGGTGTTTGTTTGTGTATACTCGAAGATGTAGATGAATGCTGAGGGGAAAGATTGGATTTTGAGTTGTATTGCGTGAGCGGAGATGTATTGAGACCATACTGATATTGAGTTGCTTGGTTCTAGTTCTGTTGTAAGCATGTCCTCGTCAACGGAGGTACAGTTGGATGTTGATAAGACTTGTAGTGTGCAGTTACATGATAAAGCTTGTCTCTTAAAATATTAAAGATTTAATAGGTTAATTATTTTTTTTTGATTGGAACTTACAATACCGGCGAAGACACATGAACTATAACATTCAACGGCACACCTTGTTCTTTGACTCGGGATTCCATAAGAATAATAAACAAATACAATAAATAGAAAGAAACAAAATAATTTCATTTTATAATTTTACTCCATAAATTTTCACCTTTTAAAGGTATATATTATTAAAATGTATGATTAAAATAGTTAGGTAATCTAAAAATGTTAATTAAAATCTATTAAGTTAAGTATAAAGAGGTCCTCTTGACCGTAGAAAATAAGTATACATATTTATAATATTGAGGAAATAAATAAATAAATAAAGTCAAGGTGTGTATGGATGTATAATGGTATGCTCCAAAAAAGAAAAAGTAATGAATCCTTAGATGAATAGTTATGTATAAAAGGTTATAACCTTGTTAGAATATAAAAGTTTTAAAATATTATTTTGTAACTGTTTCATTTAGGAGGATTTGGTGTTTAAGTAGAAGGATATTTATAATAAGATAATTGAATGTTACTTGTGGAGGTGGATGGAAATGTTTACCTGATGCTCTATTTATGGTTAATTGTATGTGTTTTGATTTGAAATATGGAGGTGATTGAGGGGTTCTAATAAATATGTATATTCTTAGGAGATTATTAATAATAAGGGATTCTAAAATTTAGATTAATTAATTATATATATTTTCATATGCAAAATAATATTGTATATCTTTATAAAGAGGAAAAATGTAAAATATGGGAGGAAGAGATCAAAATAAAGAGTTATAAAATAAAATACCATTTATATATATATAATAATAGTATTGTTGTTTGTTACAAAATAATAAATGCCTAAATTTATGATAATGGATTTATATAAGATATATGAGATATATATAAACTTTAATGTTATTAAAAGTATAAGGGGATAGGTAAAATATTTATCTGTATAACATTTTGTTACTACTTTAACATCAAAAGAAGTAAATGGCAATAATTTAAGTTATTAAAAGCTGTCCTTGAAGATTAGTGGGAGAAATTTAATAAATGAATTTATATAAAAAGCCCTTTGTAATCCTTTTAATTCTTGATAAAGGTTTCCAAATTTTATAATATATTATTCTTGTAATTATATTGTATATATTACAACTTTCATTTAATATATGGTAACTTTAGGCTTTATTATATATGATTAGAGATAATAAAATAAAGTAATAAAAAGGTGTGTATGAACATGGGATCTTATATTGTTTTTGTTATCATTAAAAATATATTAGATTTATATAACTACTTTAACCTTATTTGAAAAGGAGTGTATGATTAATTAAAAATATTATGTCTGTTAAAAATATAAATAATACAAAAGAAAATATATTGGGAGATGGTTAATATATATTATATATATTTTTGGAGGTAACCTTTATATGTAATTATTTAATTTTTTCTCCATTTTCTGATTTTTTTTGTTAAAAGAGTTTTTATAAATATAATAGAATTTGATGAACCTTAGACAAATTAAATCATTTTTCTATATTGAGGTAATTATTAAGAAGAGGTAAATAATAGTGCTTTATATTATCCTTCATTTGTTAAAATTAACTTACCTTTAAGTTACTGGTCATTGACTTCATACCCATATGAACTTTTTTTTTACCTTAATACACAAAACAATTATCTTTTTCTATTCATACCTTAAAATAAGGTAAAATCTTTATCAAAAACATTGTTCCATATTACAATACTTTATTTCATTAATGGAGGGATAAGTTAAAAAAGTTAAATGAGGGAGAGATGTAAAAAATTTATTAATATAAGTGGAAAGATAAAGAGGTGTCTTTTAATGAGAAGTAGATATATCTTAAATAAGAATAAATATTTATGGATTATCATTATATAAAAAGAATATTTGTTCTAATCACTGAGGGAAATCGAGGTCATCAAAGTAGTATTAGAAATGAAAATAGGAATTTATTATTATTTATATCTTCTGGGTAGAAATTATTTATGTATCTTAGTGTATAATTGTTGACTCCTCAAACTATTGTAATTTTATCTATTGTATAGAATTTAACTTTTAAATTGTCAACAAATATAAAAGTACTTTTGTGTCATATACATAATCAGGTGGTGAGATTCTTTTTTGGTATGGGTTGATGTTAATTTGAATTCACCCACCAAACAAGATTCTTTTCCATTAGAATGTCTTTAAATTAGTTATATTTTTTGGAATAAAAAAACATTTTAACTTTCTAAAATTAATTGGCATAATTTAATTTCTTTTGGGAAAATTGTGTTTTTTAGATGTTCCACTAAAATACTATTACACAAACTTATCATATTGAAGAGATTAATAACTCTGCTTTTTTAACAAATTTAGTAATTAGATGACATAAATGGGCTCTCCAGGTATCTCGTTTTCCATAAAATTTGAAATTTAATAAAATAAAATACTAATTTGTTCTATAATTTAACAATTTTTTTGAAGAACAACAGGTAATTGTTGGAGCAATAGATTTTGATGTTGAAGAAGTGGTCATAGTATCATTGGAAATGGGGACTAAAGCTAAGGTAGATATATTAATGTAACGAGATTGGTTTCAAGAGTTATGGATGACAGGAAATACTTTACACATATTGTTATTAAGAATAATCTTCAAAATAATGATATCATCTTTTCATAATATATATGCTTTTCTGAAGCAATAATAGTGTCGATGTGGATTTTCTGATTCAGTAGATCTTGGAAGGAGTGAGTTACCACCACTTATCTCTTCGTAAAGCGTTGCCAGTAGATATCGAGCAAGAAATTTCAGGATGAACTGTTATTTTGTATGAGAAGTTCGTAAGGTGGTCTTTAGAATAATAAAATGGACGACCGTTTTGTTCAAAACTTCTTCAGTCAAAGAGAAGTTAGAGAATTTGTAAATATTGGAATAGGAAACATTTTTTAGTTTCAAAAAGATGGTACTCTTACAACGTAATGGAGAAGATATTTTGGTAGAAATGTTTTTGTTGTTTGGTTTTGTCAACCTTTAAGCACGATTCAAAAAGTTAGTTTACAGTACTATAAGAAATAACGAAAATTATAAAGAAGATTAAAGTTGGCGATGAGGAATGCACAAGGAAAAACATATATACTCAATTTTGGGGATAAGGTAAAAGAAAAACATATTTTCACTTCTACATATGATACTTCTCCGGGTGATGTATTTCGAATGTTGAGGAACAGAGCCACTCAACTTAAGAATTGCTAAACAAACTTGTATTTAATTTTTGATAGAGTACAACCAATGTTTCTATAAAATTTAGCAAGATTTCCATGATATCATGCCTCTAGTTTAACAAGTCCCCCACAAAATCACAAAATAATGTTATTACATCGAGATTGAAGTTTATATGTGTTGCAATTATCTTTTACGACAAAAAATGGGGAGCCATCATTCAAAGAGCCACTCAGGCCAGTTTTACCGTTGATAAATAACTTGTAAAGTATATTTTATTTTCCATGTATCATTGTGATTTGTTAACGAAATGTTTTTATCTTTTTAACGTCTAAATAAAATTTGAGTATACTTATATTAAGAAAAAAATATATAAATATATTAATAAATAAAAATAAACATTGTATTTATTACGTGAATCTTTAATGGTTAGTAAAGAAAACATACAGATAAGAACGGTTTTATACATTGTTACAATAAAATAAATAATAATGTTAAAATTATTATAACTTATTCCAATAAAAACATTCCTTGGTACATCTTAATCAACTAAATATTCAGGAACAAATTGGTCGTTTGAAGTGATCACACATGATGGCTGCAGCACGGTCTTCAATATTTTATAGTGTAATAAAATTTCTTGAATGCTTAATAGCAATATTTGTAGAATTAGGACATTTAGATCTTCAAATTTGATCTCATCTTCATTACAAAACATTTGTTCCAAATAGGCTAAAGGCATCCTATCTATTGTGTACAATTTGGTTGAAGCCGTTTATCATGGTCATAGTATCGGTATATCTGATCATCAGGTTGAAGATCATCGTCCTTAGGTCCGAAAAATAAGAGTCTTGACGTGGGTATTTCATATTCCTCATCCTTGCAATAGTACTCCAGTTGGACTAATTCATATCCAGAGATGGTAAATGTTGAATCGGAATAATCTGAATACATTGGAGCATAGTCGATTGTTCCTTCAAAATACAACATTCTTGTAATTGAAACATTATCTATGTCGTAGTAACCCAAGGTCCTTCCACCAATTTGAAGATCAAGCCTGATATCAAATGTTTTCTTCTTATCTTCATCCAATTTAAAAGTTAATATTTGATATCCTTTACGTGTTATTGTTGTATTTTCAAGGTCTAATATCGTTATTTGAGGGCAAATATTGAATGTACTCAATAGAAGACATAGTTCTTTATACATTGTTTCATTTTTTTCATTAGAATTTGTGAAGAAATAAAATAATCGCCCAGTTGGGGTTTTTTTTTGCTTCTGATGCATCTAATATTTTAAATTTGCTTTTGCTTTTTTTCCAACAATTACTAAATCTTGGATTGGTGAACCACACTTTTCCGAAATTGATTCAGCATATGCATATTGTTTTCTTTCAGTTGCTAATTTTTCACCATCAGCAGCACTTTTTCAATTAACCTTGTACTTCCACTTTAATTTGTTTCATAAACTGGCCTTCCTGATGCAGTTACAGAATAAATTCCGATCCGACCACAACGTAAAATGTTAAGTTCACCTAGATATCTTCTTATTAAAAGTACCCATACAATTGGTACATCTGACATTGGCTTATAAAACTTTGTCATACTTTCTTAAAAGTGAAAAATATCAAACTAATGTATGTGTAAATAACCGTAATTTGGACAATTTATAGCAAAAATGTCAGATCTCGAAATAATTTCTAAGCTGTATTGATATTCATTAAAATGTATATCTCCATTAATATCAGGAAATAGGTGGTTGTGTGAAGTTCCTTGAGAATATATTGACAACTGAACTAAAGCCAAAGCTGCAGTAACGAAGTACAATTGTAAAAATATCATACTATTAAAATTTGAATTCACCATAACAAGATATTTAAATTTCCCAAAAATTTATTCAACACTTTATCAACTGATAAAATTATATTTTTGTTATATTCAAAAAACCATCTCAATTTAAAAAGTTAATGGTATGATAATGGTGTAACAAAATTTATTGAAGAAAGAGAGGCAAGAATCATGATAATGAATTAATAATTTGTTTTGGTCTATGCTGTCATCATAGATATTCATTAGCTACGATTTTTTTATATTTTTTCAGGAACAAAAATAGACATAGGAATATGAATAAAGAAAAACAACCACCTCTAGTGTATGAGGTAAAAAATTATCATATTTATTGAGTGCAACGGTAAACAGATTTTCTTGTACAGATCTGTAGATAACCTCGTCTTTCATGCACAGGGATTATAATCAAATGGCACAAAATTTTCTACCTGTAGTTCCATTGAATTTTAGTATTGATACTGTTACACAACGACAAGTGTCTTCTGATGGGATATATTTGATTACTTTTCTTAAAAAGGAATGTATCTATTATGATACTATTGTAGATGAAACTTCATCTACCTCTAATACAACATTTCTATCTAATACAACAGCCTCTGAAGCAGCATCATCTCCAATTTGCAAAATAGTACATAAACTGATAATAAATTCATCTATTGAAAGTTATCTTATTTGTAATGAATCTCTATTAAATCCCCAACCCTCCTCAACGAATACCTACAAATCAATTTTAAAAAGTTACGATAAGTCCAAACATATCAGTATCAATTACTAATGAATGGTTATGGGAAAAATTTCATGATCATACAACGGAGATGATGGTAACCAAATCAGAGAGAAAAATGTTTCAAAAAACTGATTATACAATTACAGGCCTCGATTCAAAGGAGAATATATGATAGTATTTATAATAGAAAAAGTAGATGATTCTCGTTCTAAATACACGAATTCCAAATGGCAATATTCAGGGAGAGCCGAATCTCCAAAGGACAGTCAAAATATTGCATATCACCAGGATGGTCTCCTCTAAAAGGGTAGAAGATTGATGGGAAACAGCATATGCATTGATTAGGTTAGGCTAATTAACAATGTTAATGGTAATCAATCTCACATAAGTTTTAAATTCACTATACATATACATGGATATACGTTTCTACCTATAATCTGATTATATTTTATTATACCAGCCTTAGACCTGCCGAAGGCAGGACATGTCTGGTCCGCAGAGCATATTTTTTAATAAGAGAATTTTATGATAAATTATAAATCGAAATATTTGTATAGAAAATTTGTTATTCAAAGAAATAAAAAAACATAATTAAAAAAACAATTATTTATTTAAAAATGTTAAAAAAGTTAGAATTAAAAAAATTTATTTATTTGAAAATGTTAAAAAAATCTTCCTGCTCCATTGTTGTTAGTCTTTCACTTGTTCTTCTTCTTCCAAGTTACTTGTGCTCTGTATTTCTACTATTTGATTAGAATCTATGCATTAAATATTTTTGAATAAAAAATTTTTTTTGCTTTATCAGATTTTGTCTTTACAAATAGGCAATCAGGGTTTTTACACGTGAAAAAAGCCACATACAATTGTCTATGTGAAAATACTGGTGTTCTTAAATCTACACCAACTTTTCTTAATGTTTGCCCTTAACTTTTATTAATAGTCATAGCAAAGACAAGTCTTACAGAAAACTGTTTCCTTGTTAATGTAAAAGGGTATTCTCCCTCAGAACTATAAAAAACTATTCTAGGTGTAAGAACATTTTTATCTTTATTTAATCCTGACAAATGTACACATGTCAAGATTCTTTTACTAGTCTCTATAATTCTCAATCTTGTGTAATAACAAAGTTCTTCTTGAATGTTCAAGTTACGAATCACAATATTAATAACATTAACTTTAATATTCAACACATGTGGTGGTAAACCGCTATGTGTCAACTGATTTAAGTTTTCAATAGGCATGTTTTAGTAATTTTCATTTGTATCCGAATCTTTTCTAATCGAATCGGCTGAAAATATTTTTTCTACATCGCCTGGTAAAGTATTTAATACTTCATTATTAATAGATTCTACAATGACATTTGTTGGAACAAGAATTACATAGTTTGATTTTTTTAATATGCTTTTATTTTTTAGCTTCAAATATGTCATTCACTAAAATTTCCTGTTGATTGGAGATTTAGTGGTATATCTACTTCGCCATCTTTATTTTTTTTGAAGATCATTGTCACTAATATCTAAAACCCATTTGGCAAAATCTATTTCGTTCTCTTTATTTCTCATGTTTTTGGTAAGTTTCACTGTCACAAAGTGAACATTTCAAAGAGGACTATACTTAATAGAGAACAATACATTTTGGTGCCTTGTAGAATTTGGTAAGATTGGCAATGATTGCCTAAAATCACCACCACATATAATGGCTTTTCCACCAAATGAAAGATTATTCTTGCAAACTTTTTTTAGTTGCTGATCAAGATAATCAATTACATACTTACTAAACATAGGTGCTTCATCAATTATTATTAATAAAGCTTTTTTAACTATAGTAGTACGTAATTTATTAAGCTTTAGTAGCCTAAAATTACTATCGTATAGTGCAATTGGCACTGAAAACATAGAATAAACAGTTTGTTCATTTTTAAGAAGAGTAGCTGCAATACCCGTTGAAGCACAATTAAGTACTATCTTATCTTCAGCTCTAAACAAGTGATATAACGTTGTGTAAACAAATGTCTTACCTGTTCCTGCAGGTTCTTCTAAAAAGAAGCAACGTTTATTTGAAAAATTATTAACAATAATATTTAATATTCTATTAATAAAGTTTTTCTGTTTTTCGTTAGCTGATTTTAAATTTTCTTTACCTATTCTTTTTAGAACATTTTTATCTTCAACATAGTAAATCTCTATAATACCGAAATTGATTTCAGATAAATCAGTATAGCCATTAAAGTTATTAGATTGTAAAGCATTTCTAATATCAAAAATGGCTTGAGCTTCAGCTTTTTCTTCATTATCATTGCATTTCATTAAATAATCTTTAATTCAGTAATTTCTAAACTTAGTAAAGATGTCATAATGCTTTACAAAAGATGATCAATAGCAAATCATGAGACTAAAGTAATTACAAAGCATGTTAGGCATCGTGCTTTTACATTTTTCTTGAAACAATGCAATGTAATTGTCTTCAGTATCAAGTAAGCTTCTTGCTATGCTAGCATCTCTAAATGAGAGCCACTAAAAACCATTAACAATTTTCAAATCACCTTCACATTTTGCTCCAGGTACATGAAGCAAAAGTTGGCAAAGTAAAAATAAATCGTCATTGATAGGTGATACAGTAAATATCCTTCCTATTGTATGTCTTTGACGATGTCTCAATTTCCATTCTCTGATTTTTAAGTCAAACCAATAATGCTCTGGTATCTCATCATAAAAATATTTTCTAGCATTAATATCTTTTTTATTAACATTATAATATGCTACTAATGTAGATTTGTAATCTTTTTCTGCTTTGAAACAATTATTATTGCCATTATTTATTTCATCGGCAACTGTACAATCTTTATTTATTAAGTGAATTGCTAATCTTACCACAGTCCAATCTTTATAAAGTATTGGATATTTCATGATCCTCCAAACTGCTTCTGATGGTCCTACATACCTACTATCAATATGAAGTAAAACTTCATTTTTTGAATCAACGGTTTCAACTACATCTGCAGCAATCTTGTTTTCATTAGATTTATGTGTGTACTAAAATAAATATTAAGAACTTAAAACAATTTCACATATTTTTACATTAATATGTGAATTGTATTTCAAGTTAAAATAAAGATTATATGTTACACAAAAATCGTTATTCACTTTATTACCAAATCTATCTGTAAAATCTAATAAATGATCAAAAGATCTCTTAATATTAATTTTATCTTTATAAGTAATAGATGTTACTTTTTTGATACTGTTCTGAAAATTTTTCAGTACAAATATTTTTTTCTTCATTCCAACAGAGTACTTTTGTTTTCGAAATATCACATCTCGAATGTACCATTGTTTTTGTTACAATTTTAAAGAGACGTGGATTTTTTTCTTTATCAGGGAATTTTGCTTTAACACATTTATCTACCTGGTCAGAAGTTAATCTGAAGTCGTTCTTAGAAACTTTTACCAATATGTGAATATGTGGTAAAGATCTTTTCTGAAACTCAATGGTTGACTGTAGATAAACTACATTCCCCATTATTTTGTTTTCTTTCAAGTCATGTATTAAAGCATCCGATTTATGCTTAAATACTCTTGCAATCAAGTCATGGCGATCATTTGGTGATTGCCCAGGATAAAGATTTTCTGTAATCTCTTTCCAATTGGGGTTTGTGGTCATTGTAATAAAAAAATCTGGTTTTCCAAACTTCCTAACAATAGCCATACCATCTTGATGGCTTAAATGCATGAATCTTCTTGAACCAATGTAACTGCTAAAAAGTTTAATTCTTTCACTTTTTTTGCAGCTTCTTCATTATCTTCATCACCGATGAGATAATCTTCAAGAAGATCTTCTATTTGTTTATTATTTTTTTGTTGAAGCTCTTTGTTAAGCTTAATAACATAATTTAGACGATCCCTTTCTATTGTTGTGTAAGCATCAACAACAAATTGTTGAAATAATAATTCTCCATGACGTAAAGGATTAAATGATGGCCTTACAGCAATTAAATTTTGATAATAAACCAATTTCGTATGAGATCTTTGTTCACTACCTTTTTTGTAAGTTTTTTTCTCTTTCCATCTAAAAGATCCTGTTGGGAAAAACAATAGATATGTCGCGGGATCTTTTAAAGGACTAAAGTGGCTCAAAGTTTTCCATTTTCCCGTTTCATTACACAACAAAACATTATAGTCAGGAACTTCACCATCTTTACTTTGAAATATAGCTGCTATTTCTGTAACCTCTGGCAAATTAAGAACTCTATTATTCTTATTTTTTGGAGGTTTTAAAACTAACTTATAAATTGGCATAGCTTTATTTTCATGTTTATGTTGTAATTCCTACTCACGAATATAATCACCAAAATGTTTATATGATAAAGCTAACATTTATTTTGGAAATTTTATGGATGAGATTACTAATAACTGATATTTCTTTGAATGCAATAACATTTTTATTTTTAATATCTTCAGCAATATCAAGTCTATAGCAATATAGTTGCCAAAAGGACAAATTATTTTTATTTTCAGATACATCTTTGTTTATTATATGTTTAGCTTTACCATGCGACACAAATGTTGGTGTACCAAGTGTTTTAAAATCTCTTTGTTGATCTGTATAACTCGCAAAGGCAAATTTGTTATTAATTCGCCTGCAACGCTTTTTAAAGTATATACTTTCTTCATCATCATCAATAAACAAATTTTTTATAAATTTGGAAAAGTTATTAAATAGTCTTTCATATTCTTTAACTCCCCCCAAATTCACAGCATTGTTTATATTTGCTTTCTTTTTCATAGAACATTGCTTGGCAATGGTCACAGCCAGTAGAAAGATGTCCCAAATAATGTTCATTTATAATAATATCCTCATCTCTAGCTGAAAAAAGTTTTTGTTTTTTTAAACTCTTTCTGCTTTTCTCCCTTTTTTATTAGAATGATTAGATACTTGAATTGAATCAAGAGCTTTTACAATACAATCTACCTGACAATTTTTATTTAAAGATATATCATTACATTTTATAATGTTACTTAATAATCTTTTAATTCTTTTTGTCAATTTATTTTTATTTACTCCTTTTTTAGACTTATTTAACTCAATCAAGTTTACTAATAAATCATTAACTATGGAAACTTTGTCACTACTCGTGTCTAATTTACCCCTTTTTGCAATACTTTTCAAACTTTTTGGTAAGTTTTTTTTATCTTTATAATTGCAATCGCAATTTATTAGTATTTGATTTTTTTTACTCTTTTTATTTTCACTTTAGTATCTTTTTCTTGTTTTAATGTAGAATTAACATCTACATTTGGTCTAATTAGATTTTTGATATATTATTCTTAGATATATCAATTTTCATTGGTTCTTCATTACTTGCTATAACATTTTTATTTAGATCACTATCAGTTATCTCACTTACTATTGAAATTTTATTAGAATTTGATTTAACAGTATCTCGTGATAATTTGTTACGTAGTCTATTCAAATGCATTTGAAATTTCTTTTTTTCATTGACTCTTTTGCAATTTTTAATTTTACTTTCAACTACAATTATTTCTTTTAATGTGAAATCAATACCTTCATTGAAATTTATAAGTAAATTTGATGGATCGTTTTCACATTTATCAACTTCCATTGCTTCTTCATTATTTATGATTTGAAATTATGAATATTATAAATATTAATAATAAAATTAGTATTTTTAAATTTTATGTTTATAAAAGAAAATAGGTTTTTTATAATAAAGGTTTTTTTCGATTGAATCTGTTGTATTTTTCATAGCAATTTATTAAAGAAACTTCAATTGAATTATTATCAACTACCTTATTTATTTGTAAAGTTTCAATAAAATTTTTTTTAACAGTATCAATAGATTTGTTATAAAATCTATTTAACTGTACTATTTTTTTCTTTTTTTCACTTAGTCTTTTACATTTGTCGTATCTAATTTTTAATAAAGATGTTTTTTCATTTAAATTAGAGTCGACTTTTTTATTATTCCTGTTTTTAGATAAATGTAAGATTTTTTTTCTGACTATCTTTGATAATCTACCCTTAACACTTTTTCTAGTTGTAGAATATCAGAATTATCGTCTGATAAGTTTTCAACACTAATGTTTACACCGTCAAATTGAAAAAATGAATTATTACAAACCTGATTAGCTTATGAATGTTTTAACAAATCAACTAATGTGTTAAACATCAGCATACATGAAACACCCTTAGAGCAATATCTTTCATTTTGATCCATAGAATGTGGATCAAATAAGAAGAATACTCTATCATAGTGTATTATTGAAGAAGCTCTTTCATTCGCAATCAAGATTAAAAACATGTGCTCGTTTACAATTCTATTAAATGCTTCTGAAAGAGAAACGAAACCAAAAGCGATTTCGTTCCTTTTAACCTTCTTCCCTCTTTTTTGCAAATGAATAGCACGAAGCTGTGCTAAAAATTACTTTACGATTAAACAAAATTGTTTCTCGTATAATGTTGGTTACTAATAAAAAGCCTCTAATATCCATTCTATCATTTGTACTGCGCAAATGACTAATGCATCTTTCGTAAAAAAATATTCCCTTGATTTAGAACATTAATTATATTCAATTTTTTCCAATTTAATGGCGTTTTAATGCATGCCATAATCAATGCTGCAGATGATATTGCAACACATTACACACAAAAACAAATCATGTCGTTTTTTTTTGTGCATTTTTATGTAAATCAACATCAGCAGTTTGGTATAAACAACATTTTGCATTTTGGTATAAACTGCATGATGTCGGTTATGTAAAAAAATTGATGTGTGGTTTTAGGTAAAATGAGGTAGACTGTTTTGCATATAATGTCATGTGCATTCTTTTACAAACTATATAGTATAAAACTGCACGATGTCATTTTATATAATTTTGTAATAACTATTAATTTTAATAAAATAAAAAAGTTTATTTATAAGCATAAATATTACAAGTTTTGTCATTTTTACTTTTTTGACATAACAATGTAATATTTCCAATAAAGATTATTAATTTAATTTGAGGTAGTTAGTAACACTACAGCTATACTTTCTATTTTTTATAAATAGTGTTAATTAATTTATATAAGTTGTGAAAACCTATGTTGGAATATAAATATTACAGATGGTAACGGTTTAGTAATCTTGTTTCGTTCGTATTTTTCGTGAAACAAAGTCCAGATAATAAAAATATCATATAAGTTTCTACTAAAACAATAAAAATGAACTAATTGTTTAATGTTAAATTTTACTTATTTTAAAAAGAAAACGAAAATATAATATATTTTAGAAATTAAAAAAATAAAATTATATTTTACTTAAACATCCAGTAAATTTCTACTTCTTTTTTTCATTAATAGCTTTTTCTAACTTAGATAAAGCTTCCTCTGCATTGGAAAGTGCTTTGTCAAAAGGAATTAAGTAGTCCTCGGTAACGATTTTATTAGATTCTGCAAATTTACCGGCAAACTCTTGCAAATTTGAAAGATTTTCCTCCAACTGGGATCCTCTTTGTTTTAAGTTTCCAAGTAAATTATTAATATTTTTTTCTCTCATCTATCCAATCATTATTTTTTTGACGAAATCCATGTACTCTTTAGAATCCATAATTATTCTGAAAATAATAATTATAATATAACCGATAAAATAATAATGTACTAAAGAAATAAAACACGATCGTAAAATGATGATTTTAAAAAATGCCACAACTTTCAATGCTTTTATAAAAATTTATAGAATAAGTTTTTACAACAAATTATAAGATAACATTAATATTTATTAGTTAAAGTTGAACTTATTTGTAAATTAATTTTTAGTTTTAAGATAGAACAACAATTTTAAGTGAATATAGACTCTTTTAACATTTTTGATAATGCAAATCAAATTGCGAAAAATACTGAAAAAGATATCAATTTATTTTTCGAAAAAAATTATCTCAATAACAAACAAATAGAAGAAGTAAATAGAATGATAATGAATATATTTAAGACAAGTCAAGTACCAGTGCTAATACATGTACTGGCATTCATCAAATTTATGACAGTTAAATCTGAAGGTGAGGTTTTAGAAGAAATTGATCTCCCTTTGGCACCAGTTCCATCTTCTAGACCTAAAATGAAAGATGAACAAAATATTGCTTATTCAATAAATTTAAAAAAAGATATCGAAAAGTATATAAAAGATATTGGTGGTATAGTTGACGATATGGAAGTTCTTGAGGGCATACTATTTGTTGACAACTTTTCTTTTGGTTTAGTACTAGGATATTACTGAGAATCTTTTTTTAAATCATAAACATACACCATTTCATAAATATGAACTTACATATTTCATTATTTTTAGGTATATCATACAAAGACAGTGACAAGGTTACCAATTGTATTGTACCAATAACTTCAACTATATAATATCAATCTCATTCACTATCAAAAGCAATTGGTAAGTTTGTTATCTACAATCAGTTATTATATAAATTTAGACTATCAAATAATTTGACAAAATGGCGAGCTTTATGATTTATATTAAAATTTAAGTTGGCACATTATCATTTATAATATAAAGCACAGCAATTTTTTATATATTATAAAACTTTTATTGAGATATTAAATATTATATCAATATGTTTTATTTTATGTTTATTCAGTGATTAAAGTATTTTCATTAAAAAATTAAATATTGTTTTCATAATTTATTTCACAACTAATATGTTATTCTAAATTTTCTTATATCTTTACAGTTATTACATAGCTTTTTTATACACAATATTAAAAGTTTTTGTCCTTAGAATGAGAATACACAAACAAAAATTTCTTCACATTTTTTGGACAAACACTTTTCAAAAAAATTAATTCAAATCAAAATTATTTCAAATTTGTCATTCTCAAATATTTTAAAATGTATCAAAATATTTAACAAATTGACTAAAGAAATAAAAAGTGTGGAGTTTTTTATTCACAAAGCTCATATTAACAGATAAAAACACTGATTCCTTTAAAACAAAAATTTCATTTCTTCTTTTTAATTTTAACATAGTTTTTGAATACTGAAAGTTTATCTTCTCATGCATTACGTTTCTGGCTATCGAAAATGATTTATTTTCACCCATTACTACAGGTAATGATGCCTTAATTCATCATCGCTACTTTCATCACTATCAGTTATCTCCCCTACAACCTCTTCAAAAATTTTTGTGTTGATGATTCATTTTTATTTCCAAATAAAGAATCTACTAATTCTTCATCGTCCTTCTCTTGAACTTTCACATCATCTGTTATTAAAGAAGCTTTCTGTTCGATGAGATTCTCCAAATTAAAGTTAATATTCTCCTATTATTTTTTTGTAATTCTTCTCACTCATTCAAAGCATCTATCTCTGCTTTACTCTGCTAGGTTCTTTTCTCAAGCATTTTCATTGAATCATTCTTTTCAGCTTCTTGCTTTCATCCTCCGCTTTTTTCTGGTTTTGATATAATTTATATGCTTCAAACAGCCTTGTTGCATTACTTTCAGCCGTATAATCCGTATTTTATAAATCTCTTTTGACTTTAACCTCTGCCAAACTATTAGGAAATTTTTATTTAAATGTTATATAATTATTAAAAAAATGAAAACTAACATACCTAAAGGTAGATCTAAAAAATTTTAAACCTAAGTAATCATCTGCATGAGCTCTTTTTCTTTTCATATTGATATCCTTTCCTTTGTAAATGTATTCTTTTCAAGTATTACATTGCATATTAAAAGGTACTGTAGCACGTTGCATAAAATAAGTTGACTTTTTTTTCTTATCCTAGAAACATTTGATCCATCAAAACCAGGTGTATAGTATTTTTGAAGAACTTTTCTTTCTGTTCCAGCCATTATTTAATAGGTATAGAAAATATCAGGTGTGTTTTTTTATCAATGGAAACGTAAATCCAATTTTTTACAATATTTCTCAATAAGATAGTCCTGTTTTATCAAAATACCAACATCCATGTATAATCAAAGAGTGAAATCCTAAAACCATGTGGAGTAGCGGTTTGGAATTTTACATTTCCAATTGCATTACCATAAATACTAGTAGAATTAAAATGAAATTCTGGAAAAGCAATACAACTTCAGTCAATTGCAACTGACTTTCCGGGATTAACTCACCAATAAAAAGACCATCAATAAAACTACATTGGAAAAAATTTCTTATGCTTTGTGGGAATAATTTTAAGATATTATTATCAATCATAAAATGACTGAGTTTTGAAAGTTCAAATGCATAGGCCACTGAACCCAAAACATGATTACCATCAAAATTAATACATAGTGTTTATTTGTATCGTATGGATGAATAACATTATTTGGTTTTGGAATTTTAGGATCATTTTGATATCCTTCATAATATATAAGACCCTCTATTGAAATTGTAAAGCTAGTTGTTGATGATTCAGGATTTGATCTTAAAGCATAATCAAAATGAAAGCCTTCAAAAGTCCTTGTTAACACAACATCTAACGGGAATGACCACAAAATTTTGTTACCTTTATCACTTTTAACATTTTCAATCTCTTTTCTAAATAAATCAAAAATGTCATCAAGTAAACTTCCGTGGAGTTTAATATGAAATATCCTTAAATTAGCTGTACAATTAGAATTTTAAATATTTGGATTGCCATTAAGAGGTGAGATACCAACAGAAGCATCAACAGAGGTTCTTCCAATTGTAACATCAACAGTTTCTAATTTACTTACATGAATAAACCCTTATTTAATTTTAACTTGATAATAAGCTGACATTTTTCCTTATATTCCCTGTAAATTGATACCAAGTTAATCAGATGGTGAGAATTGAAATACATTTGAAGATTTAGGAATATTAAATTCTTCAATTTTGATTTGGGATAAATGGTATGTGAATTTAAGGAACCCTTCAATATCTGGTATATTGACTTCGGCGATTGCAGAATTTATGTAGTCAATTGCAACACCAGCCATATAATTTAAGCCAACACTACTAAATTGAATCTGTGTACCAGGAATAGTATTTCCATTATCATTTCTTTAATTAAACGTTAGAAATATTGTTAAAAAAACATCTAGTAATCTTGAATAAATCATTCTTACCAAGGTAAATGTTCAGTGATTGAATGTCGAGAAAAATCACAACCATTTTATGTTCCTTCTTACAGCTTAATTTGATAGAAAACATAATCATCTGCTTATGATAAAACTTAAGCTAGTTACCCTTTAATTTTTACAAATAAAGTTATTTGAATATACTTTATTTTTTCGTGATATCATAATGTATAAAAAAAATGAATACATTAATGTGAAAGATAAAAAATGGTTGTCATGCAGAAAATATAGCATAAAGTAATAAATCTAAATAACTAAGGTGATGGACCATTTTCATTATTTACCAGTCCATATTTATAATCATTGATCAGACAGTAAATCAAAATATTGTCACGGCAACCTGTTATCATTTAAAAAAAATAGTAATTTCGTTTATTAACATAAAGTTTAAATTCAGCACTATTTTTTAACATGTTACACTATATGTAATTATTAATGTTTTGAGAGCATATTAATTAAATTTCATACAGATAAAGATTAGAGAATCTAATATGTTAGAAAAAATGTTCTATCACTATTCGCTATATTTTTATAGATGACCGATTGAAACTTTTGTTGAAACCAATATAAAAATATAGTATTAAAACAGGCCGTTTAAAGTATTTGATAATCTTATTTTAGGTAGTAACTGATTGTAGATAACAAATTTATCAATTGCTTTTGATAGTGAATGAGATTGATATAATATAGTTGAAATTATTGATACAATGTAATTGGTAACGTTGTCATTGTCTTTTGTATGATATACCAAATAACAATGAAAGATGCAAGTTCATATTTATGAAATGGTGTATGTAGATGATTTAAAAAAAGGTTCTCAATAATATCTTGGTGTATTTCACAAAATGTATATCACAATATCATATCCTTTTCTAGTATGATATTCAGTTATGATTTTATACTCTTTATTTAAAACTATTCATATCTATATGGTACGTAGTGATGTTGAGGTGTTTTTCAAAAAGTGTTAAGATTATATGGACTGTTAAACGTTGTTTTCTAAATTTTTCATCCAAACACAAATTCTATAAAGAAAATTAAATAATCATTTAAATCTTTGGCTTTTGTTTGCTTCCACATATATTTCCTTATAATTATTATGTCGATCTTTTATCAATTTGATGCCAATATTCAACTGAGAGTTTCAAATTTCCCTGAAAATTAGTCATAAAGAATATTATTTTTTATGGAATTTATTCAAAAATACATTTGTATCTAATTTTGGCACTTTTCAAAACAATAATAATACAAAAAAGACAATAAATATAAAGCTTTATTGATGATAACAATATCAAGAATAATCTATATTCAATATTAAATGGCCTTTATTTATGTTATATCTATTAGTAATGTTTACTTTTTTGATAGCCTTGCGTGAATAATAACATTTTGATATAAAGGGATGTAATCTTGTTTTCATTCCTTAACGATATTTAAAGATACATTTTTTTCCTGAACAGGATAAATTATTATATTTAAATAGTAAAATCCATGTTTCCTCTAGTACTAAAGTAATATAATTAATCAAATTAGCACTATAAACTATTCTAAAAATGATAACATTCTCTTTGAAAAATTAATTTCAATTGGAAAAATAAATATAAATTGTCTTTTATATTTTATTAAATCAATTTGAATTAAAAAATTAGTAATCTTCTTAATTTAAATGAGTCAAAGAGGAATGAAATAATTTTTTTGTTTTAGAAGATAACTAATTGTTTCACCAACATCATCTAACACAAAAAATTTTTAAATAATAGATTAGGTGCCAAAAAAGAGAAAACATTGAAATAAAAATAATGAGTTTCTTTTGAAAATATCATTCAAAAAGTCAACTTGATATAATGGTTGATCCTCAGAATATTAAAAATCATTAGTTAGTACATCTAATGTTGTGGTAAACATGAAAGATATTCATCTTTAAGAGAAAATTTTAATAATTTTTTTCTTTACGTTTTCTTCACATTTCTCTAAAAATGATTTACATTTTATTTTTAACAGCAAGATAAAGATAAATAATAAGTGAATTTTTTCATCTCTGATGTTAAAACTAAAAAATACTAATATCTCAAGTTCATGAATGAAAAAATTCCAAGCATGAAATATCACGAATAGCCCGATTTAAATAATTTCGTAGATTAATTTAAAAAGAAGAAAAAAACAAGTAGTGATTACCAGACATTATGCCAATTTCACTAGGTATGTGCTTTGAAGAAAAAAAAAAATAATTAATAAAAAATTAAACATTTTAAAATGAAAACAAGTTTAATTCATATTTTAATTTTGCAAAATTCTTGAAATCGTAATTGATTGTACAATTTCTGTATTATATGAAAAAATCTCATTCTATAATAATAACATGTATATTAAAGTGCGATTTAATTGTTCTTTAAAACTACTAATTTAATATAAAATTGAAATTGTATGTTAAATAATAGATAAATTAATTTGTTAGGTAATCTTTATTTTTAATAGTTTTTATTTATAATTTTTTTGTATTGTTTTTTCGTGTCACATAATTTCACTTGTATCAATAATTAATTTTGTTAAAAACAAGTATATTTTTGTTTGTGTCAAAGTTTATTATTTAAAAATGATACTTCACAATAAATATATTTCATTTGTATAAAATCACTTTTTTAAGTGATTGTTTTAAGTTTAATAAAGACATTTTTGAACAATATTTATGATTCGTTTCAAGAATATAGAAAAGAAAAAATAATTATATAACACAACTATCTTATGTTAAATATATGTTTTATTTTAAATAAATTCACTTTAAATTTATAATTATTAGATAAAAATATTAAAAATATGTTTTAAAAAGTGTTTATTAATTGTTTGTATATTTTTTTTAAGTATTTCTATTTTGTAATAAATAAAAATTTTAATTATTATTTTTGTAAATGATTTTATTATTAATTTTATCTATAAAGTTTAAATTTAAAATTGAGTCAAAAACATAACATTTTCCTATAAACCAACATAGGGCATTATTTTATAAACCACACCAGTAATTATATATCAAACCGACACATGATTTTTTTATAAAACCTACATGTGCAGTAAGGTACAAACCGCGTAATGTCAGTTTTATGCAAAATGCTCATGCAGTTTTAAGAAAAATGCATACGGTTGTTTATATCAAATCGCTCTATGCATTTTTATTTGTTTTGAGAGGGTGGTCAAATAGACTGCTCGTGCATTATGTATTGTTTTGTATAGTGGTCGACCAAAATGACTTGATTTGGTTTTGTGTGTAATTATTTTGTCCTAAAGCTGCTTGGCACATATCGGCCTGCAAAATTTTAGTAAAAGTTGCACTATTGGAATTTATTGGCACGTAATTATTTTGAATTACCATGTCTCCAGCACAACTTTTTTATCTTCTATAGCTTTAATCAAATTTAATTTTCTCCTGTTTTTTTTATTTGAAATTAAAAAAATTAGTACAATATATTAACGACGTAAAATAAAAATACATATTTAAAACAACAATAATAATAAAAATAGTACTTTTCAGTTTCTGTAGAGTTATTCTTATATTTATGTCTTAGTGATTAAAAAAATATTATATGTTAAAAAAAGGTATTTATTATTAATATACTATTTTCTCATCAAGAATGTAAAAAAAATAAAATTTTTATTAATTGGGAAAAAAAAATAACTGATAAAGCATTCCGGTTATTTTGGTAGTGTATATCTCAAATAAACTATCAATAATTTTGAATTTTTACATGAAAAAAAATAATTATTTAATAACTACAAGTGTTTTAAAATCTTAATATGATACTTTATTAGTGATAATGAGAGGAAATCTAAAAAAAAATAAGTTTAACTAAATTGTGGTTATTTTATTGAAAAAAATGAATTACGTTTATAGAAATTTAGTGACTTATGTTGTAGAGATTGTAAATAATTTATTAATATAATGCTAAATAGAGATTTCAAGTCTATGACAATTATTATTGAGATTCTTTAAAAAATTTGACAATGCATTTTTATAGTTGATGTTCTTCAGGTCTAGTAAACTGGAGGATCAGGATCTTAGCTACTTTTATGTTGGTGGTAAATGTAAAGCCATGGAGTCTGAATTTAAAGCTTACATCTTAATAATTTAAATAAAGAAAAGATCATCAATGAAGAAATAAAAAACACGAAAAACAGCTAGGAATAAGCTAAATAGTATTTTACTGAGTTTATTTTTTACAGAATGAATATAGAATATTATATTATTTAGTAAGTATTGTACGATATTGTAGTATGCTTAGTTTCTGTAGCAAAACTTGTTAAATCAATTACTAATAAATAATATTAATGTTCTTATTTAAATGTTTTTTAATAAAAAATAATTTAATAACTTAAAATCACATTTTTCGAATGACTTACCGAAACAAAAAAGTACCGAAAAAAATTTAACAAAAATATGTCTATATATTATGTGAATAATTCTATTAAAATTAATAAAAATAAACATTAAAATACTAACAACAATAATAAATAAGCAATTATAAATAATTTAAAAGAACAAATAATAAGAATAATTTGTAAAATAAAATTATATATAAAATAACATGGAGAAAACATAGATAAATAATTATTTTAAATATTTACATAGTAAACTTATATTTAGAGACAATCAATTAACAACAGAAATTCTTAATTACGGCAAAAAAAAATCACTAATTAACTATACATTACCAAATTAATAACCAAAGTAATTTCCTATAGACTAAATTAATAGCACTTTAAAAATTTCAATAAAAATACTATTACCTATTTTTTGATCAACAAACATCTCTAATTATTAATTAATTTATATAATAATTTTAAGAAAATGCCAAAAATGTCTCTGACATAATTTATTCTATATATTTTATATATAAAATTTTATGGGTAAAAAAAGAAAAATGCAAATCTTATATAAATTTTAAATGTATATAATTCACAATGTTTATATAATTTATTTTAATTTCATGTCAGTCATACAAAAAATAATTTGAATATCCTTATATATTTTACTATAAATTTTTGAAAGAAAGCATGTGCAAAATTTAGTCGATAACTTAATTAACTTATGATAATTTCTCTTAATATTAAGTTTTTTATTCATTCCTGAGTTGTATCTTTCAAATAAGTAATAAACCATAAAATGTCATTTACTTTAAAAAGAGTTATTTCTGAAACAAAACTATACAAAAAAAAGTGTCCAAAGAGTTGGTTTTTCTAAACATAACATGACAATTTACAAACTAAAGTTTTAAAACTCATTTTCCGCACTAAGACAGAACAAAACTCATCTATTGACTATTTAATCATAATAAATAATCAAGTTTGAAAAGAGTTGGGTCTGGAACAAAATTGTATTTTACACAAAAGAAATGGAAAAAGGCAAAAAAGCTAACATTCAAATTAATATAATTTCTTTTTTTGTTAAGCTACAAAGATCGTTAGATACTTGTTTTTTTAAGTTAAACTTAGATCTATATAACAGATACTATTTCATTTCATCAAGTTTCGACTAAGTTATAGCTATTTAACTTTTCAATCATTTTTTTTAAATAGTCCCTACTCTTTAGATTGAAATTCGACCAATTTTTAATACATATTTGTAGTATTGTGTTTTCCCCTTATTCAAAAAGTATATCTCTCAAATGATATATAAATCATTTCGTATTATCTATTTTGAGATAACGTTTATCCCTGGTCTAATTTATGCTAAAAAAGGTTTAAAAAAAAGGATATTTTTAAAAAGAACTTCGTCAATTTTTGCCAAAAATTGTTAAAATTGGTTTAACTCCTCTAGTTAGAAAAAATACATCTTTTGGCTATTTACCTATAAAAGACGGTTTAATTTAAAAAGAGTTGTAAGAGAGACAAATTTTTTTTTTATTTCTTTTTGTTCTAGACTATATTCATTTGATAGATTTTTTTATAATAATAATACCGCGTTATAGAAAATTATCTCACTAAGAATTTTAATTCTTAAAAAAACAATGGAATTTTGGCAAAATTTTGGTTCATTTCTTTTATTAGAGAATAGTTTTTGACTTCAATATCTATGATATTTTGGAAATAGATAGAAAATAAGATTTTTTTTCATAATCAATAACAGTCATAATATTGTCCTTCCACATCACAAAGATATGTTAATTTAAAGTCATCTGATGTGCTAAAATTTTGATAATTATAACTCCGCCTAGAATGTAGATTTCTATATGGGATCTATGGTAAATAATGATATGTATCTATATCTTAACTACAAAATGAGTATAATATTATATTTGTTGTTTTAGAATAATCCAAGTTATTAATGTTAATATCTCGATATTATCGTATAGATTACTTTGTGTTGTTTCTTGAGAAAATAATTTAATAGTTATTTTAAATATTTTACTGTATTTATTTATCATTGTTATGACTTAATCTTTTCAAAAGATACTATATATTGAAATTAATTAGTAAGTTGAAATTTATATACATATATAAGATTTTATTATGATGACCATTAATTTATTTATATATTGAGCTCAAACGATGATCCAAAAAAATAGACTACATTTTTGTTTGTTTAAGAATGGATTGCAATCAATAAAATTCTTTAATTATTGAATTGATAACGGCGTTTTATACTTAAAACTTCTTATTACAACACATTCTCATTCAATAATTTAATTTGTTTAAGACAAAAAATTTTAATGTCGTTCTTATAAATCGTTATTTATGAAAATTATAAGTTTTAATCAGAACACATTATTTCATAACGTAAATTATCAACAAAAAAAATTATTTGATTTACATTTACAATAAATTTACTAGAATAAGATTGAATAGTTTTACTCAGTCTTAGTATACCTGAAGAAATTTAAGAATACAATTATCACTAATTTGTTAAAAAGTTATTTTATACAAAAACAATGTATGACTTTTTTTATGTCAGTTTTCAAAAATAACTTTTAAATATATTAAAGCAAAAATTGTTTTTAAAATTTGTATATGTTAAGGTTTAAATATTATATTATAGTAATATTATAATTTTATATATGTTCTTATTCATAAATACTAATATATTTTACATAAATAAAATCTATCTTATTTCTATTTTCTGTTTTCATACGTCTTCAGTGAAAAGCAAACTAGAATCACTTTTCCTTGAAGAGTGCTTCAAACTCAACAGTATAGTATCGTAAAAATTATTATGTATATAAAATTATATTAAAAAATATTACCAATGTAATTTGTAGTAAATTGGTCAAAAATAAAAAGTGTACACTAATATAACAATTTTTTACCTTTTATTTAAGAAATGAAAACTTTATTAAAATAATTACTTCAAAAAAAATTTAATTGTGTAATGTTATACACACAAAAAGTTTTTCGCTTAAAAGCTTTTTGTCAAATCTGATCAAAAGAACTAAAATTGATATAACACTCTATATTAGAGAATTACATAGCTTACAATTATTTATATAATTAGAAACTTATAAAAAAGGAAAATGATAAACTACAAGTTTATTATTTTAGATTAAAGTGAATGATTTCATACTTTTCAACGTGGAACAATGGTCGTATATTTACATATACTCCATTGCAAAAAAAATTACTATTATAACTAAAATATAAATGTTTTATTGTGATTTTGTATGTATTTTTTATAGATGTGTGTGGTATATTTTTTGTAGTACCAATTAATAAATTTATATAACTAATGCTGTATTAAAAATCAAACAGAATTTCTTAGAAACGTAAATTATATTTAATGCATAGTTAATTATTTCATAAGTATTTCTTTATTATTTTGTATTTTAAAAATATCTATTAGTTTTGTAAATGCAACATGAAAATATATTTAAAAACAACTTATTGATTTGTTATAATTCTTGACATGCTTTATAATAAGAAAATGTGTCTTGTAAAAGCAAATTTCTATAGATAAAGTTACTATATGTTATTAAATTTTCTTAGATTTTTAAACTTTTAAAAATTTACTAATAAAGAACAAGTTATTAAATGTCAAGATCTTTTGAAATTATAAAAAACGTAAATAAATTCCGAGAATACTGTTTTAAATTATCGTAAGAACTTAATTTTATATTTATGGCAAGATTATTTCCATTATAACTTGCATTTATGATATAATCAATAATAAAATAAAATTTATTTTTGAGCAAACCTTTTCTAACATAAATTTATCTTGCAACAAAATGGTAAAAAAATATATTTTGAAATAAAAAAAGTTGAAAATGGTTATAATGGTAGAAAATTATATTAACTTAAAATAGTATTGCTTTTATAAACATACTTTATCTTTAAAACTACATAGTGAATATGTGCATTGAAAGGATTAACACTAGTTTTTTACAAATCAATATATTTATAGTTAAAATTTGTTATATAGATAAAATCTTATAAGTACTATCAGAATTTGAAAGACTAATTAAATTGCTTAAAAAACAGAAATTTGTTGCCAAGGTATCAAAAAAATTATTTTTTTTATCTTGGCCGCATTTGAAAAATAACAAATTATACCTATGCGTATTTTAAAAACATTTTTTAATCAACAAATATAAATGCTACATTTATTTATATATCATAAATTCAATATGCCCTGTTATTATTAGAAAAGTGAAATCACACTTCTATGGAATTTAATAAAATGTTGAACCTTATAAGGATGAAAAGAGAATCATTGGAGAAGGTATACCTACATGTAATATTAATACTATTACAATAAAAACTTTTGCTAAAGATTTAATAAAATTAATCTCTGTATTTTAAACGAAATTTAAAATTGTGATCTTATGTTTCTGATGCAAGGTTTTGTATTACTTAAAAGTTCAGGTAGATTTTCAGAAAACGAATTTGTGATAATAGCATTAGTATCAGATGGAAATTCAAAATAACAAATATTTTTTAAACATAAAAAACTCATGGCATCTAATTTTCTAAGCTTAATGAACTTGATAAAAAATTAAAATCTCTCTAAACAAAAATTTTTAGTAGTTTTCTAAGTATGCAATTGAATTGTTCTGCAGATTTTTTTAAAATTGAATGCTAATTTGAGAAATTTGAAATTTTGAAAGCGATACTATCGAAAATATTGTAACATCAAACTATAAAACAGACTATTTATAACATAAGTAATTCGTTATTAAAATATTAAAAATAATTAATCAAGTAAGCATAAATCATTGAGACAAATATAGATACATTAACATTTCTTTTTATCAATTAAATACATTAGAAACATAAGAATAAATGGATCATATAGGAAAACAATTCTTGAAGAGTGAATATACAAAGAATATGAATAAGAAAAGAGATATTAGTTATCATTTTGTATCTTTCATATTAATCCATTTATTTCTAATATATGCATTGTGTCATTAATATTTATAATCATTTATAACAAATAGGAAATTAAAAATTATGACTATGATATTATCGCTTTATTTATTATAAAAATAATGTTATCTTAATCAGATAAATACTATAATATATTTATCAAATTGATATATTCATTTAAAATGCCTTTTTTACAAATAATGTCCAAGTTTTTTTTTGCATTTAGATGTAAGATTATCATCATAACAACAACTGCAGCAAACATTTTCCCAAACACGATGTTACAATTGTTATATAAAGATGTTAAAATGATTACATTAGTTATTTTTATCATATGTACAATAATGAGTTAGCATAAAATATATATATTATTCTAATTTACCATTTAAAAGTTTATTTGTTGATATTTAAAAGCTAATTTGATTATCGTTAAATTGTAAAAAATTGCTTTGTTTGTTAATTGCAAGTGATTGTTATATTTAACAATTGTAATTATCATGTAGGTGTATAAAGATCAAATAAAAATTTTATTTTGCAATTGTTAAATTTTTCAATATAAATAAGAGTGGAAATTATTAAATATTTGAAGCGTTGTTTTAATAATAAATAAAGTTATAATACGTTAATTAAGATTTGTTTTTCTTTTTTTAAAATATCATATATGAATAAAAGTTTACAAGTAGAACGAAAATTCCTTAAAGAGTCTCATTTACCTATGTTTTCTTATGGTGGTGTGGCCTTATTGTAAATGTAACGAAGCCTCCTGCTACATGTATCCCAGCAAATACGTGCTAGCTGGTTTCCACCATCTTATCCAAGTATTTACCTCATGAAAAAGCATGTTGAAAAATGCGTGTTTGATCAGAATTAAACAAATAAACACATTAAATTTAATATAATCAGTTAAAAATTTTATTTTAAATGGTAATTTTGATCTACAAGAATACATATTAATAAATATAAAAGGTTAATGTTTTAGAATATTACATAGAAATTATAATCATATTTATAAAAATAATGGTACTATTGTCATTTTACCATCTTATCTAGAATGACATCCATTAATTATTTCGCTACATCATCCCTTAACTAACCTTTTATTTATAAATAATAACGAACAATATATATATGATGATTGAAACATTATATTGTTCGGAGTTTCAAATATGGAGTGCTATTCAGCACCTCTGATCTTCTTCTCTATTGGAAGTATTTAATACTAAGCCATAAAACTGAAACTTCTGAAATATTTTCTGCTTAAATGCTGTTTTTTCTTCTTCACCTTTTATTAAACTTCGTCTTAGTTTAATAAAAGGTTGTTTTTTCTTCTTCTAAATGTTTTTGTTAAGTATATGTTTAGATTTATATAAAATATCATTTAAATCTGTACGTAATACTTATTTTATTTATTCGTTCTTTCTTACTTCTTGACATGATTATTTGGAACATATTTTTATAATAATATTTCTTATTATTATGTATAAAATATGTTTTTAATATTCCCTTTTCTTAATGCTAAGCATTGCAAATTTACAGAATTGGTTTTACTTTGAATTATATTCTTTACTAATAAACAAGTAAGTTGAGTAATAGTATATTACGATGACAATTAGTTAGTATATAAGGTGTAGTATTGCATGAGATAATCATACATTTGTTATAGTGACGACCAAGGGTTACTTAGGTAAGTAAAATTGTAATCTTTTATTTATATAATGCTTTATAGTTTTTTATAATATATCAATTATCTGGATCTTTGTTGTGTTGGTTGATTCAGACTTCACTGGCTATTGGGAGACTAGAATAAAACATAAATATTTTACTGTTGTATGTCCATAACCATAAAAATTTATGAAAGCCAACGCATAAAAAAGAATATGTAGTTCATTGTATAAAGTTTTAAAGATTTTGAAGATGAAAAATATAACATTGCTGAATGATCATAAATATAGATATTAAAATGTGTATATCTATGTTAGAATATATGATTAAATCTCTACTTTTAACTTTCATACTAAAAATATTATGACTTTTTTACATATTTTGTCTATTAAATAGTTTGTAATACAATTGTGGGAAATAGAGTTTTTATAAGCCACAGTAAATCGTTTAAAAACTAAGCTAACTATCTAGAATTTTTTATAATATAAACAATAAAATTTTTATTTTATTCTTAAAATATTCTGCAATGATAAACAAATAATTAAGCATTTATAATATACTAAATTTAAATTATAATTTGTCTGATTTCTATCTTTGGTTTTCAAATTATATCTTTTCGCTTTCATTCAATTTTCTGCTACTCTAGATAGTCTTATATGTTGATAAAGAATTAAATTGTTTTTATAAATAAAAGATATCATTCAACCAACACTATTATAATGTTTATCTGCATTGCCTAGTAAGTAAAGATGGTGATTTTATAAAAATGATAATTTTTTGTGTTTCTATTTAATTTTATCATTAATATTACATAACTATTGAAGTCTAGTAACACTTTTGTGAGTATAAGTAGAATGTTTTAAAAAATTGGATATTTAAATTGATAAACTGGAGATTACTTTTTGAGTTTATAGGACATTGAATATTTTCTATGACATAGTGACCACCCATCGGTAAGATTCTTGGCTATTTAAAAGTTAATAGAATTGGATGACAATAAAATAATAAAACCACCACTTTGCAATTTTTTATGATTAGAGAAATAATATAGCCAATAGAAGCATAGACATATTCTACCCAATAATAAACAAATACATTTGACGTTTCAATAAAAAGATATTAAAAAAAAAGTAGACACCATTATTCCAAAATCTAATAATAATTAAAGAAATATTAAACAATCATCAAATAATGATTTCAGATTTATAAAAAGATTAGCGAAATTTTTAAAATTGCTAAATAAATAAGTATTTGAATTTTATTCATAGTGAATATCTTTGAAGTATTCAAAAGCTCTTAAATTTATAATATCATAATTTGCAAGTTTTAATTACTTTTAAAACTATATATAAAATTTGTAATGTTCTTAATTCAAGTTGAGAGTGTAGATTTTATTCAACAAATAATCCAACACATTTATAAAACTAAAAAGAAGTTTAAATGCGATAGGATAAACGAAGTATTAAAACAATTTGAAAAAGTTTAGCTTTTTTTAATGTCAATTTATTTTAATAATATTATATTTATATAGAAGCTTAAAACCTCTTTAAATTTTTTTTCAAGATAGGAGAAAAATATATTAATAAAAGATTTTTAAACGTTCATATGATTTTTACTTTTTTATAACATTCTTAAGATTGGTTAAACTTTTAAAATGACTTAATTTTTTTTAAACATAATAACTTTTTATAAAATTTTGCATATCTAGTAATCCAAATTTTTTTCAACAATATATTTCAGAATTCTTCATTAAATATCTATTGTAAATAAAGTTATGAATATCTTATAGTAAACATTTTTTTCAATTCTTTAGTTAATAAGTTTACGTATTTAAAGATATTCATATTTGTAATAATGAGGAGCAGTAAAAATTTTATCATATAAAATATTATTAATAAGATTCTATAGTTGTACATTTGCTCTTAATTTTCTATTAAAATAATAAAAAGCATTTATTTTTTATAGATTAATAAATAATGCATAATGTTTCATAATTTTATCTAAAAATTAATATTTAATAATTAATCTTGAACTGAATTGTTAAAATAATTTTGCATATCTTATTGATATAATATTACAAATAAAATAATAGGTTTTAATAAAGATACACTTTTTCAAATGTTGACAATGAGATCGTTGACACTTTGCATATAATTTAGTATATGAGTTTATTATGCGGGTTTTCCCGAAATATACGTGATTTTATTAAATATCACAACTTTTATTATATAAAATTCTATGATATAATATACATTTGATAGTCCACTGATTTCTATAATTATATCAAAATCTGTTTTTTAATCTTGAGTTTTTAAAAAAGATATGAAGATTTATGTGAGTACCATTTTTTTATACTTTGTTATTAAAGAATTAAACATGACTTTTTTTAAATGATATTTTTTTTCTTTAAAAAGCAATCATTTAACACTCCCATTCCTTGTAGAGCATGGAAATGAACACTATTAAAAGTCAATTATAAATAAAGTTATAGATTCCTTTGAGGCAAACATTTTATTAATTTTTAGACAATAATAAGTTCAGAAATTTAAATATTAATATAATCTTAGTAATAAGTACTGATAAGCATTTTAACATATAAAATGACATAATTAATAATATCATTTAATTATTTGCTTTTCATTTTTTAGTAAAATATTTAAAAATTTCTAAAATTTATTTTACATTTTTTTATAAACAAAGACATACAATGTATTATTTTTTATAACTTTACTTATTAATAATTTTTAATAATGGATCTTTATATATTTTTTTAAGAAAAATGTTAAAATATAAAATTATTAAAATTTTGTAGTATAAAAAATATCTAAAATTAAAAAATTTGCAATAGTTATTTTTTGCAAATAAATGATTATTTTTTACAAAGGTAAGAAAATAATAACTTTCATATAAATCTCTATAACTTTATTTAAACTAGAGATTCAAAATAGATCGTGAAATATTTTGAAAAAAAATGTGAGACTCAAATGAGTTAAATATCATAAAAATCTAAAAGGAGAAAAAAGTTGTTGATAATCAACTGAATTTTGTATCTTTTGAGACACCCGAGATGTTATAACATTTAATTTTTAAAATTCATTTACTGTTTCTATGATTTGATTTTTTTAAAATTTAATATCTAGTAATATGTCACAAATTAATTAAAAGTTTTATTTAAATCTTTAAATGGTTGTTTATCAAAGTTTTATTTATTATTTAATTAAATTTATAAAATATCAAAATTAAAATCAGAAATCGTTCATAATTGTACCAGCATAACTTACTCCAATTTTAATCATACTTTTTCTTTTATGTTTATTATTAATTATTTTAGTACTTTTTAATGTAAATGTCGTACTAAGTTAAATATATTTTATAAAAAAAAATATTGATACTTTTTATAAAGGCAAAGTGTATATTATGTCAATTTGGAGGCGGTATCAGACATGGTGCCACTTTATCACTAGAATATACAATGAATCAAAAAATAAAAATTATTCTCTTTTTACATTGGTTTGATACATTAATGTAATAAATATTTCACTTTTTTCTGTATTTATCTATAATACTTCAATCGTAGGCCCTCCAATGTTAGTTTACGTCTGGGCCGTAATGCATCTTTTATAAATTTTTGAATTTCAGTAAACAGCAAAAACTATTTCTTTAAATGCTTTTGTTTAATCCTTCAATACGTTCTATTAAAATATTTTTGTTATAAAGAATGATTATCATTTTTTTATCAATAATTTGACTAGTTTTTTATCAATCTTAATATTGTTATGTCTCATCTTTGATACTGAATTGTATCTTTCAAGTAAGTCATTAAACAAAAATTTTCATTAACTTTAAGAAAAGTTATTCACACACAAATTAAAAATTCCGCAATTTAAGATGTACGTGATAATTTTGTAAAGTTTTATTACATTTACAAAAATGAAATATTACAAAAATGAATAGAATTGTTATGTATTATAGATAAAATTGTATAACAATTTAGGAAGAATTGCTATGCAAATATTAGAAAAAAATTGTCAAATATATTTAATTAATTATATTGTTTTTAGAAAACAGAAAAATAATATAAAAACAGATAAAGAATTAAATAAAATTATTCTAATATGCTTAGTAAAAGTTTGGAAATATTAAATATAAAATGATAAAAATAACGTTAATACTAAAAAAAATTGTTATTTAAATACTAAAAGTATTTTCTATTTCTAAACATAATATATTCATATTTTTATATATATTAAATAAAGTTTTTATTACTGTAGTTTATTAGAAATTAACATAATAGTAGTATGAACTAGATAAAAAATTATTTATAATTTTCAAAATTTTTACTTTTTTTTCTATAAATCACTTTTTTTTTATTGTATAATATTAATCTAATTATAAAATTTTTTAAATTTATATTAAAATACCTATTCATAACGTTTTGAAAAATAAAATATTTCTAGTATTTAAATAACAATTTTTTTAAGTGTTAAGATTATTTTATTATTTTATATTTATTATTTTAAACTTTTATTAAATATATTAAATTAATTTATAGTAAATTTATTTAATTCTTAACCCTGTTATATATTATTTTTTTGTTTTTCAAAAAGAATATAATTTATTAAATATATTTGACAATTTTTTTCTAAAATTTGCAAAACAATTCTTAAAAAATTGCCACACAATCTTTCTAAAATGCAACACAATTCTATCTAAATTGTAATAGAATTTGAATAGAATCGTACTATAAAAAATTAGTAAAATGTAATACAAAATTCATCAAATTGTTATTACCCTTTTAGGTAATTTATAATGACAGTAAGCATTAAATTATAGCCTTAAATTGCGGAATTTTTTATTTGTGTGTATGACATAAATCGCACAGAAAAAAGTATTAAAATAAACATTTTTTTTAAAATAATTTGGCTAGTTATGACTCAAATTTTGTGAGACATGTTATCCTTCTTAAGTTAAAAAAAAAGTCATCAATGGCTACTTGGTCATAAAAATTAATTTAATTTGAAAGGAGTTATAGCAAAAATAAATTTTTTTTTCTTATATTTTTATGCAGACATTATCTATTAAGATACTATCTGGTTATTTTTAGATTTTCTTTAAGGAGATAGTGTCTACTTCAGTGTTACAATTGCAAATTAATGCTTTCTTTATTGTTTTAAGTTATTATTCATGAAGTAACCTTTATTTTTTTTTTATTATAACTATTGTAAAGTTTTTTTTGAAACTAAACATAATATAATTTATGTTGTAAAAATATTAATTACACTTAAAATTAAAAACTATTTTTAAAAATAAAAATTTTGCATTCATAAATAATATATAGCAGACTTATGTCTATATTGATGATCAAATACTTCATTCTATTTTCAATCACAAAGTGTATATAAATACTGTATTAATTGAATAAAAATTCTCAAACTTTTATAAAGTGTATGAATTTTATAACGACGACGCAAATACATTAAAAATAAAGTACATCTTTTTTTATTAATTGAGATAAAATTTTTATAATAATGAATATAAGTTATATTTAATCATTAGTAATAAAAAATGTTGATTTTGAAGAAAATAATCTAAATATAATTCATTGTTGATGTAAATTTCTATATAATAGCTTTTAAAGTACCAGTAAAACTTTTTTAACGCTAGTTAGTAATTATTTTGCAATTATTACTAAGACTATAAATTAAAATAATTACTTTTTCTTTTACAAAAATGTTATGTTATTTGGCAAAAGTATTTTATGATAAGTGATTATTTTAAAATTAATTCACGATTTTTTAAATTTAAAGAATAATTTTGCAGATGTTGTTTTTTATTCCTTTTTTGATACCAAAGTGATATTTTTATATTTATTCTAATTTTATTGTTTTTAAATATATTAGCAGGTATCAATTTGTATCACTCGCCATATCTTATCCATTAATTAGCTTATGCAATATATTATAATAATGTTATTGAAAAGACATTAAACTAATTTAAAATAATTATTCAAAATATTTAAATTATAGTGATATTAAGATTTGTTTTCATTGTTTTTGACATGATATAAAACACATTTTGAAATAAAACATATTTTCTGAAAAAAGATAACAATTTTATTTTTAACTTTCATAAAATGCTAATTGTCATCTACTTTTGGATGAGATTTTATGTTATAATAGTTTAGTTAGTAAACCACTTTTAGTTAATAAGAAAATAATTAATATTTTAAAGTATCTTTTATAATACTAGCTAATTTTATTGTAAAAGTTTGAATAAACACGGTACCAGAGAAAAATGTTCAACTGTAACTAAATTATACTTAATTTATTATTTACTGTCTATCTAAAGTCTCGAATTTTGGTTCACTTTCTTTTCTACAATCTTAATATTTTTACACTCTTAAATACATATGTTTAGCATTTTTTTAATATTATTATATAATGTTATTAATCTATTGTTAGTGACATACTGAATTGTCGTGTTTTTAATTTTAACTTGTAATAACTTATTTATTAAGTTTTCATATTTTACTTGTTATGTTTACTTTTTTATCAAACATTTTTTTCTTAATATTTAATCACATTCGTTACGTAAGAAAGCAAAGAATATTAGAAATCATTGATTTTATATATCAATGTAGAAAATACAATTCTCATATAGTCATTTACTATCATCGATAGTCATCTAAAACCATATACAACATATAACTTTTGACTGTCAACAAATAAGAGTAAATAAAACAAAGTATTATCATAAAATATTAGTAAATGAAATAAAAATGTAAAAAAAAATGAAATACGAATAAATAATTAACATAGAAATAAACATACTCTAAATATTCATTTAAGTCTCTTAATTGTCTAACAATAGCCAAAAATATTATACAGCTTAAATTAACTTTCTGTTTACATGGAAAATTCATAAAACTGATTTATTACAATCTAAAACCTGATTAAATATTACCAAATACCAATTTTTTATAAAATTTAATTAAATATCTAATTTTTTTTACAATTCTGCCATTGATTAATAAAATTAGCTATTGAAATAAAAACTAATTAATAAGATCTCAGACTTTAAAATTAGTAAAAGTAAAAATATCTTAAAGTAAATTAAAATTTTATAGAAATATAATCACTTAACATAGTGTAATTCGTAATTTTTTTTATTACGTAAGAAAGATAGTTTTTGAACTTCTAACAAGCTTAAACTAGATTCTACTAAAAAACATGAAATATATGAAATTTTTAAAAAATTCTGTGATAATGATTTGAATCTCGATGATTGTGTAATCTGTTTGCCAGTCTACAACAAAAACATTTTTCTATATCTTTTACAATCCTTTTAAAATTTTTTAAAATTAAGAAGTATTGTATTAAAATGATTAATATATTGTCTTGAAATAATTCAATTAAAAAAATTGATATTATTTATTATAATACAAAACATGATGTACTGAAAATAATATTTTCAAATTAAAAAATTCAAGTAATGCAACTTTATTTTATCTTTTAGCTTCGTTAAATATACTTTCAATTGACAATCATCAGTTAAAACGTTAAGATTATATTTTGCAATATAGAAATATAAATACCGAAATTAATAGTAAATATATTCAGTGAATTTATTATATCTGAAACTAAAAGAATTTTTAGTATCGAAATAAATATTCTTATATTAACGTTTATGAAGTTTATTTATAAAAATATTTTTATTTTGGTTACTAAAATTTATTTTTGAAATCAGTTTCAGAAGTCTATTATTATTACTCTGTTTTCACTATTCTTTATACAATAACTATATGTTTTTTATTCAATATTATTTTTAAAAAAAATAGGTTATACCTAACATTTAGCATAATTTTAAATTAAACTTTAGATTTTAAATATTTTATATTTTTATACTATAAAGGTCTAAAAAAATGTTAATTATATGATAATGTCAAATCATAAAAGAAAATATAAGTTATTAAACCAAAAAAACTATCATTTATAAAAACGTTTTTTACTTATCATTTGTAAAGTACCAATTTGTACTTTAAAATACAGTAATTATAAAATAATTATAAAAATATTCAAAAATATTTTTGAAGAGTGTTGAAAATTTTTGTATAATTTATATAAAATTAAAGAAAAGTAGTATTTGAAATAAGATATGTTTTGAACTACTTTTTACGTATTGTTAATATTTTACAAACACATTATTAATATCCAAAATAAGTTTTAAAACTACATTGTTTCCCAATCTATAGAAAAACGACACAATGCTAGTATAATAATTGTTATAATATCTTGATTAATATTCATTCATTAATTAAATTTGAAAATTAAATATATTAATTATTGCTATTGTACAAAATTAGTTGACTTTACGAAAAATATAAAAAAAAAATAAACCAAGAAGATAAATTTAATACAGTTACAATATAAAAATAATTCCATATATATATTTGAATTTCGTAAAACCATATTAGAAAGTTAAGAGTTTTTTTATTTTTACTTAACTAAAGAATTTAAGATAAGTTTAATTATTCTTAAAGCCTAAAATTTTATAACAAAATGTTTTAATGCATTTTTCATACTTTATTAACATGTTTACAATCACTTAAATGCCATGATTACCATACTTAATATTAATTATAAGTTCAATTTAAAATATTTTATGCGGTTAATATTACAATTATTAGTAACAATTTTTTATGTCTATATTCATTAAAATAATTAGTGGCCACTTTAAATTTAGAAATTTATATATTAATTATTAAATTACTAATTAATACATTCTTTTACCTTTCTTAATTAACAAACAAACGAGATACAATATGACAATAATATTAAAATGAAATAATATAGTTAAAATTATGTTATTTATATTCATTATATCATCAAAATTTCTTTTCGTTATAAGATTGTTTTAACTCTATCATGCTACATATTGAAACAGGAACCTGTATTCATTCAAGTAATTGAATTACTGCAACCACATACCAAAATTTATTTATCCATATATTCATATACATTTTTTAAACCTGTTCAAGTATTTCGAACACGTTGATAAAATAATTAAGTATAATTTGTACTTTTCTTAAATTTATTTATTTATTTTTAAATTTTAATATAGATTTAGTAAAAATTGTTTTATTATAGTATCTTAAAAGATAATACTAAATAACAACTGAATAGTTTTCAACATCACATTCAACAAATATGTTTTATTAACAACACTTAAAGCATCAACTTTAGTTTCACATGTTTTACCAACATTTGTGATAGCATCTTAGATATATCTTTTTATTCACTGTGACATTTTAGTACCTATATCTTTAGTCTTTTCATTGAATTTACAGAAAGATAACTATGACATTACGAATCTTTGGTCTATAAAATGTAACTTTTAATTAGTGATTCTGCTGACATTTGACTGCCAAATTTCTTATTTAAAAATAAAATACCTAAAGATAGTTTTTTATTCATCTTTTTTATAATAAATCTAGTGTGTCTCAGTGCTGTCTTAAGATTTACATAGCTCTTTTAATTTGAATTTTTTTCGGCTCAATTACTCAAGCTTCTGAAATAACTATAATCTGAGTTGTCAACATTTTACCAATGTCATCATATCATTTATTTTGTCTTCTACAATATTTTTTAATAATAAATCAATATTCCACGATAGTGCATCACATGTTTCTTATAAACTCTCTTAACGTTTTCAAGATTCTACTAAAGCTATAAATATTGTTATTTCGGATTATTGTTACTAATTTTTATAATTTTACTATAGAGTAAAAATTTTATCTGGTTTAGAATTCAATTTAATTTAAAAACACAGTTGATCCTGTAAAGTGACAAAATTTGTATAATAACAGATTTATATTGAAAAATAAGAATTATAAACTTGTTAATCATCGTTTTTTCAACATAAAAATTTTTAGCAGATCTTCACAACGTATCAGTTTATTCTTAATACGCAATAGTGAAAACATTGAATAAAAAATCTCTCCAGACGATGTGTTCTTGATTTTAAAATTTTTAGTAATTTATTTTACAATTAATGGTTTACACATAAGACTATTCAACTTTTTTTTTACGGCAACATTTTTAGACAGTATTATAATAGAAAAAAAACATTTTAAGAAGTTTTGTTACTTAATTGTATTTAAGGGTTTCTGGAAATTGAGTGATATATTACCAAATGCATAAAAAAATTAATTAAAGCAATTTCTTTTCCTCTTATTTTGCTAAAAAACCTTTATGTGCAGCCATTAATTACTGTTGATAATATGTTTTTTACATATGACTGTACTTTTAATAAAAGTAATTTATTTGAAGAAAAGAAATTGTGTACGTTTATTTAAAAATAACTTTGATGTGAATCGGCAATTAATCCTTCAATTGTTTATTGTTAATCAATTAGTATTATAATTTTGCCATAAGTATCAGTGATTAGGGAAGAATTTGAAAATTAATTTTTATTGATTTTATGTTACATTACTTGTAAATTGCGTGGCCACTAGAGAAATTAGTCATTTGATTAGTTAGAAAGCTTTAAATTAAACTTTTAATCATTGATTACTGATTTAAATAAATTTAATTGAAAGCATGAAAAGAATAAGACTGCTGTAAAATTCGTTGATAGGTGAAATATCTATAAGAATTTTTTATTAATTTTAATTTGACGTTACTTTTCAGTATTTGCTTAGACATTTAGTGGTTTTGTAGTAACAGTTTTAAGTTGGTTTGAAGCAAAGGTATTTTTGTAATTTCTTAATCTACTATCTTTCTTATTTTTAAATATCTTGATATCTTAATATGAAATCAAAATCTTAATAGTTAGTAGTCTTGATATACAAACATGTTATATCGTTATCGTTGCTTTGAAGTTAAAAGTTGCAATGACTTCTGTAATTAAATAGAGCTTTGAAATTTCATTAATGTAACTACGTGATGGTTTTTTAATTTTGTATACATCCACTGGAGGCATGTATAAAATGCTTTTAATATAATTTAAATATTTCAATCTTAATTTAAATAAAAACTTTATCATACCTGTATTATTTATTGTTCATGTAAAGGTGTCACCGAGATCTGATGTTATGTAGTTAATAAACATTCTTCTCTACAAAAATCATGTCTAAACTACGTGGAACAATCACTATCAATATTAAAAAGTACTGAAATAAATATTTTCTATCGTAAGCAAAATTATTAATCCTAGTCATATTATTAATAAAAAATGCTAAAATAAAAAATTATACATGTTATCAAAGATATAAATTTAACTTATAAAAAATTATGACAATTGAAAAATAGAACATAATATAGTTAGCAAAATTTGGACACATCAATCCTGAAACGAAATATTTTGTTATTTTGAAAGTAATTTTTGTACTATTTACGATATTGAAAGTTGGGAACGTATACACGCCCACTTAATGTATGTAAAAAATGCTTACAATGTCATATTAATGTATCATTTTTACTTCAAATAAAGAATTTATCTTACCTGTATTATTTATTATTTGCAATATTTTTTATGAATTTACAAATAATTTTGTTTAAAATTGCTAATATAATAGTTTCTTCATTATTAACAATCTTTACTGATATTCTTTCTATGAAATCTGATTAAATAAAAAAAGAAATTTTTTTAAATAAACTAGTTTGCCAAGTGTTTTTTCAAAAAACAAAATTACGATGTTTGCTATTTATTTTTAAGTCATTTTAGAATTAAAATATTAAGATTTTTGTATTTTGCATAGTTTGTTACAGTGATCACTTAAAAGATGATAATTATATGAATTCTTATTGGTAGGTTCTATAGATTAAATTTTTGTATTCTAAGCATTAAATTTGTTCGTTACTCTAATTCTTGAAATAAACTATACTTAAGCCTCCAATTTTTTTATCGATAATATAAACGAAAGATGACAAAATTGTCTAAATTTTTGAAAATTTTGTAAATATTTTTAACAGAATTGGGACTGAGTGGATCAATTGTTTAATGATTTTGTTACATATTGTTTAATGATTTGGTACAATCATCTTTTTTTGTAATATTTTAATCTTTCTTTTAACCAAAATAAATCATTCATATCTACTTTAAGTGTTTATTATTGTTATTTTTTTATATAATATCACACAGATTTTCAATATGATAACATGCTCTTCAAATATCTTTCAGTTGCTTAAACCTCTTATTGAACTCATCATTTTTATGCGCATCAATTCTGAATGACTTAAATTTCAAAGCCCCTGCAGTGGCTGATAATCAATTATTGCATCTTTTTTATAAAACTTTTGTTAGATTAGTGATGGTAATAAATTTTTAAAACGCACCAAAGAAACATTGAATATTTTTAAAAATTCCAGATGATTGTTTTGATGTTAGTGTCATTTTTATCATTGAACTATTAATAAGACATTAGATTTATTAATGACATATGTAAAGCGGTTAATGAATGTATAAAAATCTGCAGTCTTTTTATGAGTTTCCTAAATTTTTAACAAAGAGATATATTATAATAGTTAGCGGTACAAGTATAATCATTGTAAGTTGAATCTGCTGGAACAGCAATATCATCGTTATATCTTGAAATAATATCATCTCTCAAGGAATTTTTTTCAAGTAACAGATCATCACTTTATTTAAAAAAATTATTACACGTTTGTTGGAAAAATGTGTTTAAAAAAATTTTCTATCTTTTTCACCAATTTCAGCAAAACTACATGTATTGAATGTTTTATATAAGTTAACTTTTTTTTTAAAGTAAACAAAATGCAAGTTCAAGTTTGACTTTACTGGTTGAATAACGAAAATGTCCGAAGACACCATGTAATGCAGTTTTTAGATTACGAATAGACAGAAATTAAAAATCAATTATTACAGCATTCGTTTCTTTTCTAAAACTGTTTCATCTCTATTTAGTCGAAATTAAGGTTTTAAGGAATTTGTAATGATAAAAAAGCTTTGAAATGCGAGTAAAATATTAATTTGAATATGTTCTTTGTGAGATCGTAAAGAAATGAATTTGTTGTTACTCTTAATTTTGGTTATAATGAAACAAACACAAACAATTAAAGATATACTAGTTTATGATAAAACATTACAGAAAGTAAAAATTTTGAGTGTTATAAAAGTTGATCTAATTTTAAAGACAAAATGTGATCTCTATATAATCAAGAAATGCACATGATGATAAAATTTATGTTTTAAAATAAAAATTATGTTTTTATTATTACAACATTACATGCTAAATTTATTAATATTTTATTTCCTTTTTATTACATTTTTGCAAAGATAATTTACTAAATTTGCTTTTTCTCTCTAAAATATTAAGATTTCTTTTTTTACAACATTGGCCTAAATTACTTATAATTGAAAAATATGACTTTACGTTTGTATTAAACATTGTAGAATCAGTAGAGTTCATCACATTTTCATCATTTTTCCGAAAGATTTTATTTTTAAATTTTAACCACCGACATTAAGAACTTTTATCGCTTAGTTTATGAATTTTTAGTATTGTTATAATATTTTAATTTGTTGCTGTATTGATAGGTATTTTTTACTCTTTTATTTTTACATGTATTTCACCTCTTTATCATAATAACTTAAAAATTAATTCTATTTAATATAATCATCAAAAAAAAAAAAGTGTTCAGAATATATTGATAAACAATGTTCAAGTTTTCGTTTTATCATTTTAATTATACATATTCTACATTATTAAATGTTAAAAAACTATTGACAATGAAATTATTTACGTCATCTTGTAGATATCTCATTTTTCTAACATTCACTATTTTAAAATATTACAAAATACAATTTATTCTTAAAAATTCTCTTAAACAATTCCATAAGTACAAAATTTGTACTTAACAGTGTCATCTTTAAATAAAAGAATTGAAAATAATATAAAAAATTACGTGATGTTCAATTTGTTCTTTTTTCTCACAATTTTTGTAATATTTTTTTAAACATGGTTATAGAGATGTTAAAATTTTAGATTTACAATCTGACTCTCCTGTTTTAAAAGAATTATAGAAAAATATATTTTTATCTATGTAAAGAACTAAAAGTTATCGTATCTGATTTTTACAAAATAAAAATTTCGCATTTTCTTCTTTGATTAAAACAAACGCAAAATATTTTTTGAAATGATATTGAATAAGATTATAGTGTAGGAAGTTAATATATTCAACGATTAAAAATTATTTTTAATTTTTTTTTTAAATTTTAGAAATTTTCATAGATATTTTATAGATAAAATTAATCGATTTAATAATATTTTGTTTTCTATTATAATTCTTTAATTTTGACAAAACTCGTTTTCCTGTCAACTATGATATAAAAACGATACTAAAATAATTATAAATTAATAAATAATAAGAGTAAGATACCTAAAATCGCATAAATTTTAAGATTAACTCCTAATTTTTTTATGAAACTTTAAGTATTATTGATAGGTAAAAAAATATAACAAAAAAGTTTATTTTTATAGGTTTATGTTAATTCAAAAAATATTCAACACCCTCTTTGATTATAAAGCTTGATCTTGTATTATAAAAGAAGTCATTGCAATTCAAAACATCGTTTTATATTTTCTTTTTATTATTATTTTCAATACTTTTTTCTGTATTATACACTTTTTTTTTCTGTAAGTAATTTTGTAATTTCTGACAGGTAAATCTGTCGAAGATCATGTGAAGGAGACATACTGTGAAGTAATCACTATTTTTAAAATCTATGTATTTTAATACCATTCGCATAACTTTATTAGCTTTTTTATTTTTATAATAACTTTTATTAATCCAACATATACATTTACAATTATCTATTTTAATTAATTATATAGTACTTTATTAATGTTTTTTACCAAACAAAATACATCATACCCTACAAAACTGTTTAATGAAATAATTCTATCCTTAAATTTCTGGAGAAGCAAGACAGTTACGTAATGTTGATGCTTCACAGTAATAACCATACTGTTTATTAAAGACATCTATGTTTAAAATATAACCCATTGAATAATATTTCATTAAATTTTTTAAAATCACGCTATCTCTCTAAAAACTATATTAAGATCTTCTGAATAACCTACGAATGTTATTTTACTTCTTTGTTTATTATTTATTACACTACAAACCTAAAACTAACTCTAAACATAGGATTAGTAGAACCCGTAAGTTAAAATTAACCTAAATAAGCATAACACTTTTCACTGATAGTCTAATTTTTTTTTTTAAAAGTATATCTTACACTATATTTTGGTAAATTTTCATCGAATGTACTAAGATTATTTGTTAATACATTTTTTATACTCCTTTTATAGAGTAATATCAAGAAAAAAAATAAAGGTGTAATAAGATGCTAGTCAACGTCTTAGTCATTTTCTTTTATAGAATATTTATATAGAATAGAATAAACATACCAATTTGTTGCATGCGAAATTAGTCGTTTTTTCTATAAATTTTGTGATATACTATTGATATTTTTATAAACTTTTTCAATAAAAAATCAACGCCGCATGGCATCTATTAGCTTTACAAAATATGTCATTTTCTTAGTTTATTATAATATAATTATTCATTTCACTTTAGTATTGATATAGTAATTTAAGAACATATCTTTTTAAGCAATGTTTTCATTATTTAAACTAAAATCAAAAGTGTTAAATGTATTTTGAATTTCTTTAACTTTTTCTTTATACTAGCTATAGATTTATTAATTAATGTAAAATCGTCGTATTATATCACAACCAATTACACCTTTCCTCTATCAGTCCTACAACACTCGTTAATGCCTAATTAGATAGATATGACGATATGAAAATTTACGGATAATTGTAGATAATAAAGTAATTTTTATCTATTGGAAAAACAAAATATGATTAAAAGGATTCTTTAGTAGTAAAATGGTAAGAAACCAGATTTTTATAAAATTTTTAAAAAAAACAGTTGGATGTAAGTATATCTATTATCGTTTTAACCGTATCACAATGAAAATGTGGTGAATCAGATAAGTGTTTATTCACTTAGGTTAAAACATGTATTGATTGTACTTTCTATTGGTACAGAAGATATCGTATAACAGAAAAATTATTATAGCTTCATTTTTTCCAATTTTTCTAAAAATACTAAGATTTACTAAGTTATATATCTTACTAAATAAAGCATTACTGAGTTTTAAATTTATATACTATTGTACTTTTTATCTTGTCTTGATTTGGAATATCGTAATCACCTGTAATATAAAGAATTTTATTAATTTTTAATGGATATCCATTTATAATGAAACTTTTTTATGGACGAAAAATTATTCCCCGAATTTTTCATTTTCTATTTACTATTCTAGACTAGCTTTTATAAAATTTGTGATTCTTAAATTGATGCCATTATTTAGCTCTTTTAATTTTTGGCTGATAATTTTGGTAGTTTTCCACTGACAATTTCTTTGGTTGTTTCTTGCTAACTAAAGGATGAAGTTTATTGTTAAATTTAAATTCTTTAATTAGCATTTAACAATATTATTTTTTATCTTAAACTTTAAAAATGATCTTCGTAAGTTTCGTGATAAACACAAACTCATTTGTAAATCTTTAAATTTTTCTTAGAAGCATTTTAGAATGTTGTATTAACAATTGTCAATTTTGCATAATAGCATAAGCTAAAATATGTATCTTTGACACCTATCTTCAATGTCAAGTATTTCTGTTAATTCACTCAATAGAATGATAATGGCTTGTTCTACTTCAATAATTACAGTGTTACTTCTTTATCTTTAGTAGTCAATATATTACGTATATTTGCATTCATGTATGCGGTCTTCATAAAAGAATTCTTAAATACAGAAAAATCGTGTTGATAATCTTCAATCACATCTTTCAATATTTCTAACTCTACAGCAAATTCCGTTACAGTAGTTCTCCTAGAATTCTTTTTTTTTTTTAAATAGGTAGTCTAATCAACAATTTTAATCTACAAAAAAGTCTTTTACTCACAATTTGATATTTCTTATTACCAAAGTAATTAACCGAAATTTTTTGCTATAACCGAATTCTATAATTTTAGAAATAGTCATCAATGCTATTATTATAATTTTTTATTTATCACACGTAGAAAAAATGTTTTAGAATGAATAATATTAGGAATAATAAACAAGAAGAGGGAGATTTCGCGTCAAGAGTGATTTATAAAGCGGTTGGTAGCATGCTAAATAATGAGAGAAAGTGCAATAATTGATTTAATCATAAAATAAAGATCTGAAATAAAATACATGAATAATAAGATAAAATAATATAGTAAAACATTTTTTGTATATTTCCGAATATTAAAATTACCGTATTATAGCTGTTTATCAAAATACAGAAATGTCTATGCTAAACTTTAATTTATCTTTTAATTGTCATTTTTGCTTTTTCTTTAATCCAATATATTAAATATTTCTATAAATTTTTACTGTTTATAATTTCGCTTTTGAGTAAAATCTAAAAAATTTTAATACAACTTCTAAAAATGTATACGCAAAAGAGGATAAAGATAAGTTTAAAATGTATGAATTTGTTCTATCCAGTTTAATTTAAATTTTTTTTTATTTTTAGCCAATACTATAGCTAATTTTTCTCACTTTAAAATTAAAGTAACACTTTAAAAATTGTTAAAATACGTAACTATTTTTCTGTGACATTATTTTCATTATTACAATTAAGTTATTATCAACATTATATTTTACTGTATTAAGTTATTTAGACAAAAATCGCTTTCGCTTTATTATTATTAAAATGACTGTAATATTTCTATATGTTTATTTCAGGCCACAAGATATATATTATTATGTTAAACTAATTGAGTTCTGTTATTTTCACTAAAATTTTGCTATCATTTATAAGAAAGTTAATATCAATCTTAAATGGATTATAATAAAAACGTTTATTGTATATTTTTATAAACTCATACAAAACAATATTAATTGGAATCGTTTAACAGTCTTTACATTAAATTTGAATAACAATTATCTATAAAATGCACTATAGAAAATTAGTTTAAAATGACTTGTAATAGAGATAGTAATTCTATTATCGTTTTATAAATTCTAATAAAAATGACAAATTTTGGATTATATTATATTAATTAGATAAAATTCAGCAGGAATAGTTAATTCTATACTCAATATCTGTCAAATGAAATATTTAACTTCACCTTTTTTTAGTTATTGACTACATGTTTTGGAAATACTCTTCAGAAAATAAAAGTGTTAAGAAATAAAACTGAATCAGAAACATTTTTTTTCACTAGATCATTCTTTAACACATTAGCATTTATTCATAAATATAGCAAATCATTTAAAAGTGTTGTAGCCTTTACTCATAGCTAAACTATAATAAGTTTACCATGAAAATCCACATATTTCAGTGAGGACAAAATTGTTTTATTATAACAATATGTTATTTTTACAGAAAAAATATAAATGAAATTACAGTAATACCATAATCAATTATCATATTTAAATATTTACGTTTAAATATAACAGAAGAAAAAAAGCTAACAATATTAAAATATTTAAAATCAGACGTCTTAAAGTTTCTAATTCTCTAAAATGTAATTTTTCTTAATAATGTTAACAAGCTATTAAAAATATTGACAACAATATGGCGAATCTAATGGTTTTCGTTTTATTAAAAATATAAATTTTTATCTGATTTATAACATTCCATGCTAAGGGTTGAAAAAAATATTTATTTCTAAACAACTTAATAAAATTTTAAATTAAAATTATCTTGTTTATTTGAAAACTAATATTTTTTGCATTATTAAAAAATTTTTGTTTTTACGAAGACATAAATTTTTTAAAATATATTTGATATTTTTTATATTATAAATGAAACTTTCTTATACAATGATGTTAAAAAAATGTCTTTTATATAAGCGTTTATAATTTTGCTTATAATTAACTTCTTAACTTTAATTTAAAATATGTTTTAGAAAACAAGTTAAATTTCAAGATATGAATTAGAACATAAAAAAATAACAATTTATTTATTTTTTGTTAAATTTTCTATACACGAAATAAATGCAATAAAATGAATAGGAAATTAAAAAAATTAATTTGGATAGATTAAACAAATTACTACATTTTATTTAAAACTATATCTCATTTTTTGTCTGCATTTATCAATATATTTTATTTTTAAATGTTAGATGTTTATACTTCAAACATAACTAGAATGAAAAAGAAATTAATGTACGTTTCTTTTAAATTAAACTTAGAAATTTTTTATAAAGTAATAATTACGTGGAGTGTTTAAGCGATCCTCGTGATCTCAAACTATTTGAATACCAAGTTTATTTCACACTAACAAAGAACCTTAATTACAATAATAATTATAAAGTTATTAACTTACCTCCTACTTCTCTTGGAGGTTTATTTAATGTTAGTACGTTAGTAAATAACTAAGCACCTAAGCCTAAAACTTTATATGTTATTACATGTTAGGAAACGTTCTCACAATGACATAAAATCTTATGCATTATATATTCCTATTCTTGATGACACATTTACAGCCAACGTGACAAGTACGTTTTACTCAAACATCCCCTCTTCACATTGTTGTAAATAACACTGCTTTACTTAGAAATTTCATGTCTCCTTTACGTGCCAATTTATCTGCTAAGACGTTAAGCTCGATATCCTTATAGCCATGGATTCTACAAATATAAAAGTCTATTGTTTTTAACAGACTTCTTGCTTCCCGTATAAACCGTTCATAGACTAGTTTTGACCCATCTGTTTTCAGAAAATTGTTCTTTGTTCATACCCTCAAGTCCTCGGATAATGCTCTAGCTGCATAACTCGAATCTAACAGAATTAAAGCTTTACGTTTCTTGAGATCCTGAGTACTATTATATCTCACCATCTCTTTTAAGCACTGTACTGCTTCTACAATCTCTAGAAACTGGGCTGTACTATTATTCCCACATCTGACATTCTTCTTTACTATATTTTTCCCATTCAAATTCACTAAAAAACCAAAACCTCTTCCTTTCTCACAACTGCCATCACTAGATCCTATTAGTTTTACATAATTCTGTTTAACAAATTCATCAACTTCCTTCTGTGATTTCAATTCAAATAGACTTAGAATCTCAAAATCATTACTGTTTCTGCGTGATATATTTCTTTTACGCGCCCTGTTTGGTTAATTACTAGCTCTAGGATAGATATCCTCTCGCTGCATTAATTTTATCAAGTCAACTTTTTCTAGAGTGTCAGAAAAATCTACACCTACGTCCAAACTATCATCGTCTTTAACTAACATCCCTTGATCCTTCTTTTCTTCAACAACTTCTAGAACCACTATTTTCGAGACTTTTGCAATCTTCCCCTCTTGATCTAAGAAGTTGATGGGTTTTATCTTTCTGACCCAATATTTACCTTCAGATTCAATTTTATATATCGAGTCTCCTATTTTTTCTACAACTAGTCTGTCATATAATACATCCTCTTGCCTGTTTTTCTTTAATTTGCAAAGCACGTTCATAGAACATAAAATTGCTTCATATTTTGAGAGTGTATTCTATACTTTCTCGTTATATCCGTAAAATAGTTCCATTGCTGATTTGTTGTCAAGCGTTATCCTAGAATTCAAAGTCAACTGTGCTCCCTGTAATGCAGTATCGAAAGTCTTAGACTTAGAGAGCTCTTTCTTTAGCTGTGACTTCACAAGACCAATACAACGTTCCCCATAACCATTGGATATGCTAATGTTTGATATTGAAAACACTGCATGTGCTTTGTGAGCCTCCAAAAATGATAATGTTTGTTCAGAAGCAAAGGCTAAAGCATTGTCCGAAACAAGTATAAGTGGTTTTTCATAATAGTTAAACATTTCCGTATATTTATTAATTAATTTATTACTCGACAGAGATTTCAGTAGAAACGTCATTTTAAAGCCTGAATAAGTGTCGTAAACCCTAAAAACTTTTTCCTATCTAATTCTCCAACATCTGCATAATAGCGTTCCCTGGAATATTCTGAAGTTGGCCAAAAATGAACAGCTAACCTTTTATTTCTCCTATTCGCAATGCATAAACTACATTAATCATATTTATTTTTAATCATCGAATACATTTCCGAAAACAGAAAAAATTTTCTAGCTATTTTTAACATAGTATTCGCTGATTGGTGATTTTCGTGCAATTGTTTCACTACCTTATCTACCAGCGATTTCGGAATTACAATTTTCTCTTTCACAAAACTAATTCCTTTCCAACAACAAACATTTTAGCATGATCCCTGAATACTGGATCAATTTTTTTCTGCTTAAGTTCAAACCAGCCGTTTTCCTTTATATCCATAAGGATTTGAATATTCTTATCAGATACATATGCTCGCTTTATTTCATCTATATTCACTTTTAAATGCTTAAATGGCTCTGCTATTTGTTGGAAAAAGACAACTAACTCATCTAGTGAATGATTATTTCCATAATTCGCCCCTACCATTTCAGATATAATGTTCTTATCGGTGTCAATTGTTCTGAAAGTAAGATCATATGGGATTATCTTTGACAGAATACACTGTGTTGTGTTTCGTACAACAATCGGAGCCTCATCTAAGACACTTTGAAGTTCTTTTTGCTTCGAACAACATGTTACCCGAAATGCTGAACATAGAGTAGAATTATTGTGCAATTCTTTTTGAAGAGAAAAAGAAGCTTCAAATGTAATGAATAATTCTTTTCATACTTTTTCAAAACCCTTCCATCCATCGAGAATGGGCACACATCATTCTCATACTCACACTGTACAAGATATGCCATGGCGTTATTTGACGCATCTACCACTATATTTATTTCTTTGCGTCCTGGTCTAATTACTTGTAACGCTACAGATTTCGTAATACCTATCTTTAGCTTTTCAAAGTTTTTCTTGATAAGATCCTCAATTACAATTTTTCTGGTTTTAAACGAATGCAAATCGTCTACTAAGGTTGTAAACGATGGAATAAACTGCGCATAGCATTAAAACTTTACCTATATTGACTTCAAATTCTTCGCTGTCTTTGAAGTCTTAATCTCCAACAGTGGATCCATTTTCCACTTTGGTAATGATAAAGCGTGTTTTACATTAATCTCTAATTCTAGAAAATTTACACAAAAAATATTTACTATACACTAGTTCTTTGATAACTTAATATTAAATTTCCTTAACCTTTTTAATATCTATAAATTAACCTCTTGATGAATTTTCAACGGCGCGATATTCAACAAATCGTCCATATATATTACAACGTCTGCTTCTAAACCATAATAATTTTACAAATTGTTTTATAATATAACGCCGGTGCACAAATTGAGACCGAAAACCAACACATTTGATTGATAAACACCATAAACTGTATTTATGTAACAATATTTTTTGCACTCATCCGATAAATTAAGTCTGTTAAATGCTACATTGATATCCCAGATCGACAATGTTTGAATTTCCGACTCAAGCAAAATTTGTTTCATATTTGGTAAGGCCTGCATGTCTACTAGTTAAATAAATTTATTTACATGAACACAAGAGTAGCATAGACGAGAGGATTTTTCCCTCTCTTCTTACGATAACACATTGATTTATGTTTTCGACAACTTTTCCTGGTTTAACCTTTCTTTTCCAATCTTTCTTCTCATCTTTCTTAAGCACCTGCCTGACTTGATCTGCAATGTCTTCTGAAATAGCTATTGAGGGTATCTTCGGGGTTTTTAATCAGCCTTAACATCAAAATGTACTGTTATTTTATTCCCTGGCTCAAAATCAGAATTTATTAATACTTTAGAATCCACCTCTAATAAAAACTCTTTTATCGCTTCACATTTTTCGCCCATCTTTATTCCAAGAACAAATCGTCTGATGCTTGCTCAAGCCTTACAAAATCTATCAGATTTATTCGATGCTGCTTCATGAAGTTACAGGATAGTAAACACATAGATGATAGTGGATCTACATATACTTACAATGAGACCTTCTCTAATTTATAGTCCGGTACGCTAATTACAGTATCAATATAACCTAAACAATATGAGACAGAATCATGAACTCCTTTTATTAAAATTTCATTTCCAGTATTGACCAAACTGTTTCTAGTTGACTAGCTTAGTCTTTTAACAATTTCTTTTGTGATTGTGGATACTTGTGCACAACTATCAAGCCCAAATTTCATATTTAACAATTCTTGACCCATACCACAGTCCGTTGCTGCAAAAGTGCTCATGCAATCATCAAGCTTAGATACATTTTGATGGAAAGTTATCTATTTTTTCATTGTCTTTACATCTTTTTTACCAGAAGTAAAGGCTGATCGACCTTCTTTCCCGCCTGTTTTTTCTTCTCAAACTTCTTCTTGTTTTAACCATTCTTGGGATTCCAGGTCTCATCTTTCTTAAAGTATGATACATGTTTGAATTGGACATCTTGTAGACGCGCAAACGATGATATTTTTTCATAAGATGGTAATTCTTGATCCAAACATAGCTCTCTTTTAAGACACACTGGAATCAAATGAACAAAGAATAATTTGAATATCTCTTCCTGACAGTTCTCTGAGACGATAAAACATGCTGCAGATTCAAAATCATTTATCAAACGACAACAGGCATTGTCAGCCTTGTAAACAAATTTGACATTAAAGAGCTTGTTAACCAAAATTGACGACGGCTTTGATTTAACTTCCAACTCAGCAATCTCCTCTACATATTTTAGAACTAAATCTGATGAAAACATGTCTAGCTCATTTTTAAGAAGTACATTCCTAGAAATTTGATCCATCTACAACCCAGGAATACTTTCACTCAATTTCAAGACTCTCTCATTCTCACTGAGGTGATTTTTAATCAATCGCAACCATTTAGAGAAATATTTTCTGTTCGGACAGTTGTCTAATGATAGATTCACAATCTTCGGGGGCGCCATGTTTAAGTGATTCTTGTGATCTCAAACTATTTGAAAACCAAGTTTATTTCACACAAACAAAAAGCCTTAATTACAATAATAATAATAAATAATAATAATTATAAAGTCATTAACTTATCTCCTACTTCTCGTGGAGATTTATCTAATGCTAGTAAGTTAGTGAATAACTAAGCACCTAAGCCTAAAACTTTAAATGTTATTACATGTTGGAAAACATTCTCACAATGACATAAAATTTTTGACATCGTATATTCCTTTTCTTGATGACACATTTACAGCCAACGTGACAAGCACTTTTTACTCAAACATGGAGCATTATGAATTTATAATCAATAAAATAAAATTTTTGATTAGACGAAATTTTAAAAAGTTTAATTAATAAAGATTATTAAACTTTTGAAGATATGAGAAAGAGTAACATCTTCTATATTAATATGTTTTATTTATGTTAGTAATATCATTCTCTGTTTAAAATGTTAGAAAATATAGCATTTGTATTTCCTTTTGTAAAAAACCAATAAACTAGAAATTTTTGAGTAGAGGCGACATCTTTCAAAATTAATTTATTATATATTATTATATTCATTAGAAAAAAATTATTCTTCTACATGAAAAATATTAATATACTGCTTGCAAAGTATACCATTAAAATTGTATAATAAGAACTCAAAATCATAAAAAAAAACTTTCTTTTTATCTCGTAAAAAGTCTTGCATAATTCGAAGACTTTATGTCAATGATATTTTTCTCATTCAAAAAACGTTAGTTTATCATAAATAGTAGAAATTATATTAATTTCTTTCTATATTTAAAAGTGTAACAGTTTAAATTTCTTAATGAATCTAAAATTTAAACATTTTTAATTCAGCCTAAAATCGAGATTTAAGAAGGATTATGTTTTCTTGCTGAGAAAAAAGGTCTTATATTTTTAAGAGATAAAATAACTTGAAGCAATTAAAGACGAAAATTTAAAAGAGAGTAAAAGAAATTTTCTATTATGATGCAATACTATATCATCATTTTAAAATCTCCTAACCTTTCTATGTTTCATTACTCTAAAATAGTCACTCACAATACCTTTAATTTTTTCATCATCATATATTATACTCAGCTCGAGGTTTGTGTGAATTGTCGGAAAACTATACTTTTATTCTGTAAATAATTTTTACATCTTTTAAAAAATCTTTTGATTTTAATATTTTTCTTTGAAATTTTTTCGGTTGATTAAAATAATAATGTAAATTGTTTACAAAGTACGGTTTGAGTAAAATTCTATCTGTAAAAAAATTTATTTGATTGTTAATATTTTTTGCTGCGTCGTTAGTTTTGTTTTAAAAAAATAATTGGACACCTCTACTTCTCTTCTACACACCCATAATGTTTTGAGTTGATGTTATGTTAAATTTTGGAGAAAATCGATTTTTTATAACTTCAATTTTTTTAAAGAAAATATATCATAACACATGTTAAATATGGATTTTTTGTATTGTTTTTTATATAAAACACTTACTTAATTATTTTAAAAGTATTTTAAATCATGCTTAAAAAGTTTATAAACTATAAAAATTAAAAAATGTTGAATAAATATTAATTTTTTTTGACTACAACTAATAAATTATTCTACTTTATGTAAAAAACGGTCAATACTAATTAGAAACTTAATTTAAACTTTTTTGCGTACACCCCTAGTATAGTATATCACTTTATTAGATACTTAATTACAGGCACAAATATAAAACAACAAGATACAATTTAATTAGTTATTATTCCCACCTTAACATTTACATATTATAACTTAAAAAATTATTACTTGCAATTTCTTTAGTGGGAATTTCTTTATTAACATAATCACAATACAATATAATAAATATTAAAGTTTCAACTAACCCTACAAAAATAATCAATTAATATTAATAATATTTTCATAGTAAATGATGAGTATACTTAAAAATACAAATGACTCTATCATGTAAATTTTCTTTATTTACATTATCATATTTAGATGATTTCGCAACTCATCATCCTTTTTTTCATAGCAATTATAATACTAGTTATTTTTACAAAATTTCAAAGTATAAGTTAAAAAAACTTATTTTAAATTTTTCGATCATGTAATTTGTGCTTGGAAAATATATGTATTGAAATTAAACCAAGGTTTAAGCAATTATGATAAACAATGATTAATTTTTGTGTTTAAATTTTCGCAATATTGTATTTTCTCATTAAAACCATAATTTTATTTAATTTTTAATAACACCACCTATGGACCTTCATAGTATATTTTATACAAAAACATTTATATAATACATTATCAATCAAAGTTTAAATATAAAAAAATGTTTTATTAAATTACATATTTTTAAAAAAATAAAATAACCTAAAATACAATGTTATAATATATTAAAATATGAAATATTTCAAAGTTTGAAAATCATTTTAAAACGTTTAATTTATTGAAGAAGTTCAGATAGATACAAAATTTATCCAACAAAAAAATTTTATTATATTCAAAAGGTCAATAAAAATAAATATTAAAATAAATCCAAGTGACTATTTAAGTGATTTTTTATTATTTTTTTCAAATTGATATCCACATTTAAATGTCATTTTTCTGTGAACTACAAATTTACCTTAATTTTACATGTATACAAATGAGAAATAGCAGAAAAAGTAATACCTAAAATGACTTCTTTTGTTATATGCTACAAACATTTCTATAATTTTATATTTTAAATCAGACTTTAATATTTGAGCTAAATTTAGTTTTATTAGCATTAATTAATTTTTCATGAAGAACAGCATTAAAAAATTTTAATTTTTACCAAAAAAATGTTGTCACTTTTTAGCCCATAATTTGACTACTCTTTTATTAATCTTGTTAGTATGGAATTTTCTCTATATTCAGTATTTTAACATTCTATGTGAGTCTTAATCCAAAACTTTTTACTTAGTTGGAAAATAATAATTTCTGAAACAAACAAATATAAAAATATAGCAGAAAAAGTGTTGTGGTTTAATATATTTTGGCCAATTATAAACCAAAAGTTTTTAAACTAATTTTCTCTCTTTAATTATAAGAAAATACATTTATTAGCTATTAACTATAAAAATTAATTAACTTAAGATAAAGTTATTCTGAAGAAAAAGCTGATTTTGTGTAAAAAACGAATGAATTGTGAAAAAATCGTCACTAAAATTAGTACTTCTCGCTTCGCCTGTAAGCTATAAACTTAGTAGTAGTTTCATTTGTTAAGTTAAACTTAGATCTATTTAAAAGAAAATAATATCTACATAATTTTTTTTTTTGATTTTAAATTAAAAGAAGCTATTTCTTAATTTTATTGATAAAAATGGTTAACATTATTTGAAATGTGCTTTCGTCGGCTTTTATTCGATTTTTATAATATTATGTTTTCCTACTTATTCTTAACTTGTATTTTTCAAATGAATTAAAAAACGAAAAATTTTATTTACTTCTACAAAAATTATTTGAAAAACAAAACTATACAAAAAAAGTGGTCAAAATGTAGTGTTATTTAAATATAATTCGGTCAATAGTGAACTAAGAATTTTAGGACCCATTTTACGCATTATGTTAGAACAAACATATCTGTTAAACGTTTAACTGTAAAATTTGATCAAGTTTAAAAAGAGTTTTGTCTAGAGTAAAGTTGATTTTTACAAAAAAATAAAAATGATACAAAAATTGACATAAATGGTTTTCTATGTAATCTGTTAACATCACAATTGTTTTATTTTCCAAGTTAGACTTAAATCTTTATAAGAAAACTTAAAGTTATTAATTTTATTAAGTTTTTATTAAGTAAAATCTATTCAACTTTTTAATTTTTACCAAGAAATAGTTAAAACTTGTTGATCCATAGCTTGATTAGTAATTAATCATTCCTAATTTTGCAGTGTTTCTACATTATTCTGGTGTTGTATCTCTTAGATAAGATATAAATCATAAAATTTCATTAACTTGAAAAGATTTATTTTCGAAATAAAACTATGCGAAAAATTGTCCAATAATGTGGTATTTTTTAAACACAATTTGGTCATCTATGGGCTAAAAGTTTCGAGACTCTTTTTGTTTTCTAAGTTAAAAAAATACATCAAACGACTATTTGACCATAAAAATTGATCAAGTTTGAAAAGAGCTATGTCTAAAACAAAATTGATTTATACAAAATAAATAGAATAAAAGGCAAAGAACTTTACATTTAAATAATATAACTTCTTTTGAAGTTGACTTCTAAAGTTTGTTGGATACTTATTTTTGCAGTTAACGTAAATCTTTTTTACAAACATTACTTTATTTGTTTTAATAAAGTATGACTATGTTGTAGCTATTTAACTTTTAAGATTTTTTTAAAATGATCATCATTCTTTGGAGCATACTCGGCTAATTTTCAATATAATTTCATAGTATTGTGTTTCCACAATATTATTTATTATGCTCTTTCAAATAATATATAAACCTTTGTTTATTCTAGATTTTAAAATAACGGTATCTCTTGTACAAAACTACACTAAAAAAAGTAACAAAAAACAGTGTTTCCTAAAGATAGTTTAATTAATTACAAACAAACACTTTTTAAATCCATCTTTCCTACTAAGTTAAAAAAATCACAATTAATGACTATCTATCTATAAAAATCGGTTGGATTTAAAGAGAGTTATGAGAGAGAAAATTTTTTTCTTTTTTTTCTTTTTGTTTTAAAAAAATGAATACCACTCATTGCCGTATATCTTAGCCAGTTTTTTGACGGCTCACTCATATTACGTTTCTTCGTTAACTCTGACTCATACCTTATAAAAAATTATAAGTCATAACATTTCATCTACTTTCACAAAAATTTTTTTGAAAGGTATAACTAACAAAAAAGACTAAAAAATGGTGTTTTTAAGATAAAACATCACCTATAAAAGACTAATATTTTTTACTGACCATTTGCTCCACTAAGTTAGAAAGAAATACATCTAATGGCTTTTTAATCATAAAAATTGATAAAGTTTAAAGAATGTTATGTTAATCACAAAATTGATTTTTGTGACAAAGATGAAGAAAAAGTGGAATAATTAACATTTAAATAAGTATAACTCTTTTGTTGTTTATGAATACAATTCGTTGTAGTTTTATTTTTTAAGTAAGATATATATCTATAAAATACTTTAACTTTATTTATTTTTAACGACTTTTCATTTAGATGTAACATTAAAAAATTTTTTCTTTTACATAAAAAATAGCAACTATTTGTTAGTCCAAAACTTGGTCAGGTTTATATATATTTCTATCGTATTGTGTTTTCTATGGATTCCAGATTTACATTTTTTTAATGCCTAATAAAAAAATTTATTTTATTAACTTTGAAAAAAGTTATTTTCTGCACAAAACTATGCAAGAAATTGTCTAAAAAATTACTGCTTTTTTAAAATAACTTTGCTAATTATGGATCAAAAGTTTTAAAATTTATTTTCTTCACTAAGTTGCAAAAAAATACATAAAATGACTACTTAAACATAAAATTTTATCAAGTTTAAGTAAAGTTATATTGAAGACAAAATTGATTTTTGTGAAAAAATTAAAAAAAAGAGAAATGTTGGTATTTCAATAAACATAACTCTTTTTGTTGTTAAGCTAGAAAACTTGGTTAGACATTTATTTTTTAAGTTAAACTTAGATCTAAAAATTTCAAATACTATTATTTTTTAATTTTATCAAAGTATCTAAGTTATAGCTATTTAACTTTAGAATCTTTTTTCAAAATGGTCACTAATCTATGGACCATAACTTGGCCAATATTTGATACATTTTTGTAATATTGTGTTTTCTCTCTATTCTGGTAGTAGACTTTTCAGATAGTATATAAACCATTTCATATTTTTTATTTCAAAATAACATTTATCCCTGGTCAATCTCATACTAAAAAAGACCTAAATAACGGAATTTTTTTGAAGATAACTTAGTCAATTAAGGCTCAAAATTTTTTAGACTCATCTTCTCTACTGAGTTAGAAAAAAAACAAACCTTTGACTATTTACTTATAAAAGTCGGTTGAATTTGAAGAGAGTTATGAAAGAGAAAATTTTTTTTCCTTATTTCTTTTTGTTTTAGATGTTATATATGATTATAAAAATTTTGTCAAAAATGGTATTAAGAGTAATTTTCTTACATCAATTCAAATTTAGACGTAATGAAGCTAAAGTATATCAAAATACAGTGATTGTATAGGAGACAAAGTCAATTTTCTAAACATTCGGTGCGTCGTTAATTTAAGAAATTTTGATTAGGTAATTATAATTTAGATGATGAGGAGAGTAGACGAAGATTCACAAATACCAATGTTGATAATTTACGAAAGGTTATGTAGTCAAATTTTCACTTATTCAAATGGTTAGTACATTTTTAAAAAATAAATTTGCTTAAAAATCAACGATCTACAAAGAGACTTTTCATTGACTTCATAAGAATTCTAAAATCTGACTTTTAAAAAACAAAGATTTTTAAGTTGTTAAAATGTTAACAAAAATGTATAGGTTCTAACGGGTACTATTTTGATTTATTTATTTAATTTTTACCAAAATAGATATTATTTTAACTAATTATTTTTCTAGCGGCTATTATTTTTTCTTCAACCTAGTAAAATATTATTAATCACAATTAATTCTTGAAAAAGTTTTGATTAGTTAAATGTTTTACTATTTTTTAACAATCTTTTTAACATTAAAAAAATATGCTATTTTTTTAAATATTCAAATAACAATTATGTTTTATTATCAAGGATATAAAAAATGATTTTTTTTTTGACTATTAAATAATCTTACTTTAAACACAAGAAGCATGAAAGTATGATTGAATAACACGCAATCTACTTACCCTAGAACAATACTTTTAAAATTGTAAAAAATTAGATTATTAATATTACAACATATTTAAAGAAATTAAAAAATTAAGTGATTAAAATTTTAAGAAATTAAAGAATTTCAACAATAAATTTTTTAAAAAAATTGAGGTAACTAAAATAATTACTAGCATTAAATTTTTATTGAAATTGAATAACTTGTTTTATATAAAATATTGATAATTCTAAAAATTTTATATGATTTTTAACGCCTGATATAACTAAACCAGTCAACGTACTTACATACCATTTCGATCAATTGTTTTAAAAGTTCAGTCTATCAATTTAACTAACTTGACTAAAAAGTTATACAACTAAAATAACTAAAACTATCAATTTGTTTTTTTGGGTTTATGTTTTGAAAGTTTGTTATTTTGGGTATTTTGAACACATAAATAAAATAAACAATTAATTAATTGAAATATTAATGAATTAAATTAATTTGTATATTAAAATATTAATTAATTAATATATCAATAAATTAAAATTCCGATTCAATTATTAACATGGAGTTAGTTTTCTTGGTATCTGGAGTATTAACATACAAACTTCTAAATGGCAAACAATAAAAAATTGTTTTAAATAGAAAACAATAATTTAGATTGCTTTTGTTTTAATCAGAAAATAGTTTAACAAAAATTATAGATTTTGTAGTGTTTGTAAATGTTAAAAATATCAAAAGTTTATCTTCAATTACTCTTATGAAATATTACTAATTTAAGTAAATTTATAAATTAAAAGTAGTATTTATTTTAAATTTAATAAAATTATTGTCATTTTTTAAGTTTATGCTTGATATCAAGTTATTAAAGATATATATATATTAATTAAATCTACATTATATGTATAGTGGACGGAGGATTTGATTCTATATGTATGATCGTTGCTACATCTATGATGCTTACTTAACTATTTTCCGATTTATACAAATACAATCTGGAATTTATACTTTATTTAAAATAATTCTTTACAGGTTGCCATTTGAAATTTTGGACATTAATACCCCAGAAACTAGGAAAACAGAATCTATGATAATAGCTGAATCGAAATTTTAATTTATTGATATACCAATTTATTAATATTTCAATATATATTATTATTTCAATTTACTAATTTTTCAATTTATTAATTTTTTATTTTTCTAATACGTTTTTAATACCCAGAGTAACAATTTTTCAAAACATTAATTCAAATAAACAAATTGGTAGTTTTAGTTATTTCCGTCGTTTAATTTTTTAGTCAAGTTAGCTAAATTAATAGACTGAACTTTTAATACATTTGATAAAATTGGTATGTAAGTATGCTAATTGGTTTAGATATATCAAGTATTTAAAATCACATAAAATTTTTAGAATTATCAATATTTTACACAAAATTAGAAATCTAATGCTAAATAATAATTTTTTTTGCCTCAATTTATCAAAAAATTTGTTGTTGAAATTCTTTAATTCCTTAAAATTTTGATTACTTAATTTGTTAATTCCTTTAAATATGTTGTATTATTAATAATCTAATTTTTTACAATTTTAAAAGAGTTAGAAATAAAGAATTATTTCTAGTATTAAAGGTTATTGTATTTTGTTCTCTTGAGTGTTCTTTGAGATGGCAACCCCAAGGTTCAGTAGTGAGGCGCGAAAACTATTATGAGTTAAGGGTATATAAAGCTAAAATAAGATAGAAAATTTCATTTGTGTAAAACCCTTAGTAATGTAATGCGTGCTCTAATTTAATATTATAATTTTTACGTTAATTAGTAATTTTTATTATTATTGTAATTTTTATTGTAATAATTTTTTTTATTGTAGGGGTACCAACGCCATTTATAAATTATAATTTATATTTAATAAATTTTTAACTAAAAGTATTACACCAGGGTAAGTAGATTGCGTGTATATGGTATTTTTAAATGATACGTATTAATGTTCTTATGAGTTTCAAACTATCTAAAATAAATTTAGACTTCTAGAATATATGAATCATCTACGTCAAATATGCTACATCTTTGCACAATTTGAAATATTTTCTTTCAAACGGTAGGCATTCGCTTGTTCATAGCTATCTATATTTTTTTACTTTTTAATGCCGTTTCACTTGATCATAGGTGATTACGGGCAAGCTACTCTCTATCGTCTCATTTTAAATTTAATTAGGATAGAAGTCGCTGTAAAGTGCGTATCCGTGTGTAAATTCAATCTAATGAAATAATCAAAAATAACCTAAAAAAAATGTTTTTTCGTTTGTCCATATTTTGTATGATTTTTAAAAAAGTCATTTTGGTTACCTAATATATAAGCGAATGTCTAATGTCTGAAAAAAAATGTTCCAAAATGTATAAAGATGACACAAATTGGTAGAAAAGATGTCACAAATTGTCATAAAATGTAGCATATCTTATGTAGTTAAATTCTTAAATTCTGGAGACCACGTATTTTTATGAAATAATATTCCTTTGAAAGCCAGACTACTCACTTAAAAACGTTTAAAACAAAATGTAGAAATATTAGTTTAAAATGTAGTTATAGTAATTAAAGTGGGTTCAATTTTTTTTCATGATTTTTAAGCTAGTTTAATTTTTAAAAACGATGTAATTGTTTGAAAACTAAATATTTTTTACCTTTTAATACGCATGTAATAGCCAACTTCTGTTTTATAAACATTTATAAGAATCATTATTATATATCTATTTTATGTGAAGATATGAATACTTTTATAAAAGACATTTTTAAAACAATTTTCTACCTGAAGAATATAGATATTAAAAAATATTCGTATTTATGATATTAAAGATCAATAAGTACCTAATCCAATAAAAGGTCGTTAATTAGCAATAGTAGTTGCATATTTATTGTTTAAGTAAAACGTGCTTGTCACGTTGGCCGTAAATGTGTCATCAAGAATAGGAATATATAATGTATAAGATTTTATGTCATTGTAAGAATGTTTTCCAACTTGTAATAACATCTATAGTTTAAGGCTTAGATGCTTAGTTATTCACTAACGTACTAACATTAGATAAATCTCCACGAGAAGTAGGAGATAAGTTAATGACTTTATAATTATTATTATTTATTATCATTATTGTAATTAAGGTTTTTTGTTGGTGTGGAATAAACTTGGTATTCAAATAGTTTAAGATCACTTAAACATTTATTATTAATTTTTTTATAAAAATAATGAAAGAAAAAATATTTTATGCTTTGTAATTTAACTTAAATAATTATATAATAAATATTTTCCAAGTTGTTTGTAAAACACAAGTTGGGCAATCAGATGCGTATAAAAGCATAAAAAAATATTAATTTTTCAATTAGTTCTATCGTTCAAAAATTAAAATAGCATAAAAATCATGGAAAAACATCGAAGCCACTTCAATGATCATAACTACATTTTAAACTAACCTTTTTACATTCTGTTTAAAGGATTTTTTAAGTAAAAAGTTAACCTTTTAAATGAGTATAATTTCAAGAAAATACGCATACACTTAATAGAGTTTTTTTATTCATATTTTTCATGTATACTTTTTAGCATTTTCTATTTTCTTAAAAAGTCTGTTTATTTACGTCTTCTTATGGTGGTGTGGCCGTTTATAGGTTTAGCGAGGCCGCCCACTACATGTATTCCAGTGGATACAGGCTAGCTGGTTCCCATTACCTTAGCCGAGTATTTTACCTAATGAGGAGGCATGTTGAAACATGCGTGCTCGATTAGAAGTTTAAGAAACAAACACATTTATTTAGTAATAATTTTTTATTTGTTGAGATTGTAACAAACAATGTATATATGTTAATTATCCTTGTTCAAATTTCCGGATATGGAGTGCTATTCAGCACCTCTGATTTATTTCTTCTCCTCAACTTATTCGAACTGATTTTTCTTGAAATATTCTTTTCTTAAATACTGCTTTTCTTCTCCTCCTCATATCAAACTTCTTCTTAGTTTAATAGAAGAATGTTTCTTTCTTTCAGTTGTTTGTTAAGTAAATGTACAGATTTATATATAAAATATTATTAAAATCTGCACATAATACTTTATTTCATTTATTTATTCTTTTCTTATTTCTTAACTTGATTAATTGAAACATATAGTTTGATATTTATTTGTATATGTAATATTTCATTTGTTTTATCTTTTTATTATATCTAATGCGAGGCATTACGATTTTCTTGAATCATATTGAGATCTTAAACTTAAAAAATGCATTTGTTTGATTAATTTACCAACTACAATAATAAAAAATCAATTTTAATCAATTTTTAAAATCATTTTACTTTTAAATTTTATTTAATTACTATCAAAACATCGAATTTTGTCTTTTCAATTTTAGATGTTGTAAAATTATAAGAATACGTTACTGCCATAAAGTGTCATATAAATTCACTTATTACAAATGCTCTTATTTTTACTTACACAAATCTTATATAAAAATAGTTCTTGATTTCTGTTATAATTCTTTGTTAACGTATGCCATAGATGAAATTTTTATCGGATTCCAAATATACAAATTATTCATTATTATAACTAATAAAACAATCATAGGCATTTTTTAATATTTGTATATTGAACAATTAATATCTTTAAAATTTATCTTTAATCACAGTTTGTTTAATTAAATCGTCTTTTAAAAATCTTTAAATATTGGGATTTTATTCAAAAATTAAAAAGCGACGTCGAAAATCGAAAGATTTAATTCACGTAAACTCTCGTTATGTGTTTAAAATTTATTTTATACTAGTTTTTGCTTAAATACTTTATGAATAAGAATATTATTCTATTTAAAATTTTAAAGTACTCTTGACTTAATTACTTTTTAAGTTTTAAAAAAAATTTAATGAGTAATATTTTGGATAGTAAGATTTTTTTGTATATCTTAACATAAAAGTGCTATGAAAGTATAATTTTTAACAATCATATAGAAAATATTGTATTTATCTAATTTACTTTTCGAAATTAATTATTTGTAGGTATTAAAAATGTTGTCGTTGCGTAATCTTTTACTAAATTTTTATACATCTGCTGTTAAAAACAATAAGTGCAATTTTCGTATAAATTTTTATAAAGCTGTTAACTTCCTTATATCTTCTGATGTTTGATATTGTATATAGCAATACATGTGAAATAAAGATTAATGATCATCAAATTAACTATCTTAAAATAAATAAATTATAAATGCTAATTTTAAAAATTCTTTTATGATCAATTTCTTATATTCTTATTTCATCAGTATTTTTCTAATTGTTAAAATTTTAACCATATTTACGTTAAAAAATCGTGAAATAATTCACTATCATTGTTGTAAAAATAATTGAAAGAAAATGAATTATAGATTTTTTTGTAAAAGGAATAATGCTAAATATTATTCTTAAACTAAGAAATTTTAAAGTTTATTTCATACAAAATTTAAAAAAAATGTTTTACAAAATTAAAAAAACTATTTTCTCTTCCATTGATGATCCATAATTTTTCCTCAATTTGTAAGAAAAACTCCCCTTCAATTTTTTGTTTGTAAGCCAAGTGTAAACTTTAATTATTTTTTATGAAAATGTAGTGTAATATGAAGTTAATCTTTATTTGGTTTAAATAATAAATGATTTCTATGGTTTTTCGAATTTCTATTGTACTATATTTATTCTTTCATCTTTTTGATGACTTATAAAGTAACCTATTTTTTAATAAGCTATAGACAATACATGCTAAAAAACTGATGCTTTAATTTTGATGTTTTTTATTATTAGTATATAGTAATGTCGTATGTTTATTTTATGTAATTTTACATGATTTACTTGATTCCAGTATTAAACATAAATTTATTATACTTTTAAAGTTTAGTTTTATGTTTCGAATTTATAAAATTTTTAATATTTATGTAGTAAATTTTATAATATGACTGGCGATCTTTATTGCAAATAGTTTATTAGGTTACAAATAAACGATACACACCAAGATAAAAAAAGGGTAGTAGTCTCAATTGTTAAGGTGTTTTTATATAAAAAAATATGGGTAAAAACAATCAATCTGTTATGTTCTAGAATTTTCTACTATGTATAAGAGGCAAAAATATTAATTGATGCGTATTTTTTCATATTAAATTAAATGAATATCCATTAAAAATTATAAATACTTGATAATATAACCATTGCTTTATTAATATTTTAATCTTTTAAAAAAATATCTAATTAAGAATTAAAAACAGTGCAACTACAAATTAACGTTAAATGTTTTGGTAAATTTGTACACTTGTTTGCTAAGTGAACTTATTCGTTTCTCATTCATACTCTATTTTTATCCGTTGTGATTGTAATCTGCCTTAAAAAACATTGCTATTGTTGTTACATAGTGACTGTAAATTAAAATAAAGACTCATTAAGACAGAATTCAATTTATTAAATATAACGGTAGTTTTATAAAATAAATAATATATATAAAATATGAATATAATCTATATTCAACAATCCCAAAGATATTCTTTTAAGAATACGACATAAATAAATAAAAGTTATATTAATTTAGAACGTAAAACATATATACGTTTATAAAAGACGTCAAAATTTATTTGACAATCTAATATTTTGCGTCATTTACAACATTTTTTGTCTTTTAATATTTCTAAGATATAGATAAAAATTTTATTCTTAAATGATGGGACTTTTTTTTACAAAGGATTTTCAAAATTTGCTCTTTTTTTATTTTGTGTTTATTAATTACTGAATTGTCAATATTTGTTCTTTTATTTTGTGTGTAATAAGCTCATTGACTTTTTTTCGATACTCCATTTTTATAAAATTATTTCTACACGCTTTATTTAAAAAAATTTTTAAATAATTTGTTAATAGTGAACAATTGTATGTGTTGCTTTCGCAAAACAAATTGTCTTCTTTTAAAAGTATGTCTATTGACATCTATATATATTTTGGTTTTGTATTTCTTTCAAGTAAAAATGCAAAAAATTACCTTAAAAGATTTAGTGGTTTTTATAAAATGAATATTAGTGAAATTTTTAAAGCAAGTCAAAATGTTTTGACGAAAACTAGTTTTTAAAGTATTGTATTATCACTAAATGACGTTGTTGATATGATTAACTACTTAAATAATAATTATGAAATATTAAATAAAAAAAATTTGATAATAATGAGGTACAATATGTTCTTCTTGTTCAAGTACATAATCGTTTGGAATACCTAAAAATATTAATCAATACTCTTGAAAATGTTAAAGGTATTGAAAATTGTTTAATTATTTTTAGTCATGATGTTTACAAAGCAGAAATTGACAAGTTTATTAAAAATATCACATTTGGGAGAGTTTTACAAATATATTTTCCATTCAATTTACAATTATTTCCAACTATCTTTCCTGGACTTTCAGAAGATGATTGTCTACCATCTATAACGCAAACTGAGTATGTTGACTATTTTTATTTTATTAATTGTATGATAATAATTTTACAGAGCGTATAAAATTAATTGCTCTTTAAAGAATCAATTTGATACTTATGGACATTATAGAGATCCAAAACTATGTCAAATGAGGCATCATTGATGATGGAAATTAAATTTTGTCTTTGAAAAAGTATTAAAAAATTTAAAAATTATAAGTGATGTAATTCTTATAGAAGAAGATTATTATGTGATGCCAGATATGATTCACGTTTTAGATTTTGTCATGATTTTCGTTTTTGATTACATTAATTTATGTTGATATATATGTCTCTCTTTTGGTATGAAGTTTAGTTTTAGTTTTGCCCTTCTTAAATAAACGTATATTTTAACAGATTTAGTAAACAAAGAGAAAAAAAAACTTTGTCAAAGTTGTAATATTATAGTTTTAGGATCACATAAATACGATAACTATACATATGTAAACAATATAAATAAAATTAATGTCATGGATTGGTATAGTAGTATGCATAATATGGGAATGGTCATTGATAATAATTTGTAATATAATATAACTAAATGTTCTGAGGTAAGATACAAAATGGTGTTGAAGAATAATATTTTTAGTTATTTTGTACATACGATGATTATAATTATGATTGGGCTCTTCTTCATGTCAGTCTTAATTGCATGGCAAGGAGAATGAAAACGTTATTAATTACATCTCCGAGAATATTACATATTGGTGATTGTGGAATGCATACACACGATTGTCAATCACAAAAATCGCTAAAAAAGGCAAATGGTTTGTTGGAGTATTCAAAAAATAAGCTTTTTCCAAATGAAATGTCAATCAAGAAAGAATCAAAAGTACCATCAGCAGCACCAAGACCAAATGGTGGTTGGAATGATATACGAGATCATCACCTGTGTCTTCATAACTCTTATATGATATCAATTAATAACAAAAACAGACACTTTTCATATCAGTACAATCATTGTAAAAATAGATTCTTTCCCATTTATAGACCTTAACTTTCTTCGAAATTTGTTATAATACCAACAAATATAAATAAACTTATTTAATAACACTTGAAAAGATTCTTTATACCGACATTTGATGGCAAATTCATTTCTTAAAAATTTATTCTTAATATAATAAATATCAAAATAAAAAATAATAATAGAGACTTTTAATAATTGTTTGTTTAATTTATTCATTTCTATGAAACCACGTTACTTAAAAATACATATTTTTTGTGTAATTTTGTTTTTCAAATAACTTTTTTAAATATAAATGCCATTTTTTGATTTACACTCATTTGAAAAACACACATCAGGAATAAGGAATAAACTTATTTAATATAAGAAGATTGATCAAATTTAGTCAAGTTATGGACGAAAGTATGGTAGTAGTTTTCTTATAGTCTAAATAGAATATGTTTAAAGATTAAACAAGACCTTGAGGAAGCATTAACTCTAAATTGTTTTTAAAAGTTAAATATTGATTTGAGAGATTTTAAAATTATTCGATGTCATAATTAAAAAGATGTACATTAAAACTTTTAATTTATCTGTTTATAATAAATAGTTTTTATTGAGTGATATCTCTATTAAATTATAACAATAAAATTATATAAATGTATTTTATATTTAAAATTATCATTAAATTAAATTTATGAAGCGGTATCACTCCAATTTTCCTATTCTTCTTTGAAATTTTAGAAGAGGAGCAATTAGCCTTCCATTTGCATTTCAAAAAAAGCATAATTTTTTATTTTATGTATTATTCTTTCTTTCTTTCCCATTTTACCAACACTCTTATTTAATTGTACAAACTTATTTCTTGATTGTGTTTTGTTTGAATTAGCAAGTAGGCACAAAACCTAATCATTTCCTTCTATACCAATACGATTTATATAAAAAAAGGACTTTATTCGATAGTATTTTAGAACTGCAGTTTTTTACTTGTTTTGGGAACACATTCTAGTTCATTTTGCGTGTACATTATTCCATCTTAATTTGCATTAACAAAACGAGTTAGAATTGTGTTCAAAATGAAGTTGAATGTACATACAAGATTGATTAAAATGTAGCCTATAGTTTACCATTAGTTTGCTAGTTTCATAATTTTGTAATTATTATGAATTAATAAAAGATTTCAAAACTTTTTTTTGATAAAATATAATATTTATTTGCTTAATATTAGTTATTAACAAAATTTTTGACATTTTATTCTAATCATTCTGTTAAAAAACTTAAAGTAAACAAATTAATAAAAATATTTATATTATTTAAATAATAAACTTTTACAATAAATAAATTTTTTCTACAATGTTTATAAAAAGTCACGTCATTTTGCGGTACAATCTTTATTCCTCTTTAATCAACTGACAATTAAAGAGTTTTTAAGTGGTTTTTTTAAAATCTTATACATATATAAAATCACTAGTTAAAACTGCTCATAATAATAATCTTTACTCTATAAGACAATCATGAAACATTTAATGGCATCGGATAGTTTCACCCGTTGAATAAATTATGTTTTAATTGTTTTTTAGTCAACAAATGACTATAAGGGATTAGTTATAAAATATTACACGTGATTTGCAATACCTAATTCAATAAACTTAAAGTAACAAATATGCTAAAGTTTTAATTTTTTTAGTATATCTAGCAGCAAAAAAAAAATTAAATCAGTAGTACTATAAAAAATTAAAAGTTTTAAGATAATCTGAAAATAAAGAAATTTAATATTATTAATTATATTTATACTTATAACTTTTTTAATATTATGTTGTTTATCTACTAATACAATTTTATTTTTATAGTTCTTTATTACCACTTTTTTTATTGTCATTATTTTAATAGTTTAATCGCTTATTTTTATTTAATTTGATTAGATTGACTAAATTTTTATGCAATGAATGTTTGTAATAATATTAATAGTTTTAAAAAACTTAATCTATTAAGAATACTATAAAGTACGTATATTAACAACATAATTTATTGAACACTTTGCAAAATCAAAATATGAGTATATTGAAATGTTAATTTATTAATTAAAATTGACCGTACAAATTTAATTTATATATATAAAATGCTAACAGTAACAATATCTTCAATATTTAAATTATATATAATATTTATTAAACCAGCCGAAAGCTTTGTTTCTTCATGGCTTTGTTTAACAATTCAACATATTCAACTTTTTTTTTTAATAAAAACATTTACCACTCTTTGGTTCTTAATAATGATAGTTCTTAATTAACCTTAGTAATGTTAATTTACTCTCTTATTCGGAATTTAAAATTTTAAAACAAGCGATTAATTACTTTAATTTGCTAACTTTTAAGAATATTATTTGCGATCAAAATTAAAAAAAATTTTTTTAAAAGAAGTGTTATTTAAAAATTACTTGATCTATTAAAAATAATACGTTTTAATACGTGTTTGCTGCACTGAGTCAAAAATAGATCTTTTGACTATTTAACTGTAAAAATGGGTTAAGTTTAAAAAGAGTTATGGTGAAGAAAAAATTAATTTTCGTATTTTCTTGTTATCAATATGCCATTTGAATTTAAAAAATAATATTTATTTTTACTACAAAGTTATTATTTATTAGAAATTCAAGGTATCATTTATTTGCATTTAAAGATTTATATATAACATTGATTAATAATCTAAGATTTCAATATTTTTATATTTCATTTTGCAAAGTGTTTAATCTTTTATGTTGTTAATATACATACTCTATGGCGTTTTATACATAAAAAGTTTTGTAAACATTTGACACTATTACAAACATTCGTTGCATGAAATTTTAGTCAAATTAATCAAAATGAACTACTAAAACTATTATAACTATAAAAATAATGACAATATAAAAAAGTAGTAATATAGCATTACAAAAATAAAATTATATTAATAAATAAACGACATAGTATTTAAAAAGTTATAAATATAATTAATATTATTGAATTTCTTTATTTTCCGATTATCTTAAAGCTATTGGTTTACTCAGAAGTTAAAATCTATTATCTGTTTAAAATTATTAAAAAAATTACTTCATTAATTTTTTAAAAGGTAAACTAATTTATATTTTTTGCTGCCTGATTAACTAAAAAAATAAAATTTTAACATATCTGTTGCTTTAATTTTTTTAAATCAAGGATAGTAAATCGCGTGTATAAACATAAAATAAGTTAATTGAAAATATAATATTAATTAAATTAAATGATTACATTAGAGGAATGAGTGAGTAGGTAAAATGAGAAATTATCTTAATTTTCCTTCTTATATAGGGCCTTTTTGTTATATGATCGCACAAAATTATTATTATTTTGCTACGGCATATTTAAAAACCAATGCTACTGTAAAATACTAATCTTAAATAAGTTTTTTTATTAAAATTTTTAGAGAGATAGTTCTAAGAGGAAAACTTATTAAAACTTTTTAAACTGACATTTTTATATTATAAATAAATCAAACTTTGACTATATATATTTTATTTATTCTATGACAAAAAAGGCATTTTATTCTATGACTTGAACAAATCTTAAGTATGTTTACTATAACAAATATCAAATTATCAGTATTTGCGTTTCATAAAAATAAAAATTTTTCTAGATTTCAAAAAGTTTTCAATGCTAAAACTAAAATATTTTATAATTTCTTAAATGTAAAAGTCAAATTTTTTTTAAAAATAATGTATTTTTTTTGTATTATACTTATTGACATATCTAACATTCCTTATAAATATATACCAAAGCAATTTATGAGTTTTGATAAGTGAAAATAGGGGTTTTAAAATCAAAAATAATATAAAAATTAATAATAATTAACTTTAAATTTAATTATCTAAAAAACTCTCAGAAACTTTGGCATAATATTAAAATATTATTTTAGAAGAAACCATAAGCTTTCAAAATGCATAAGTTTTATACAACGTTTTATGTTTAAATTTTGGGATAAATAGTTCCAAAAAAATAACATCTTCTGGAAATTTAATAATATTTTTTTAATATTCTATGTCTACATAGCACAAACATTGCACGGTAAGAGTTTCGATAATTATATATAACTGTGAGTTTTTTTTAAGTTTATAAAATCGAGTCAGCGTCAATGGTTAATGTATTCGACCGAAGAAAAAACATAGTGTGACAATTAAATTTTATTTTAAATAAAAGAATTGTAATCATAACAGTTCTGCGCATGATTGTCTGTTTTTTATTTTTCCTGTAAAAAAAATTTACCCATAACAGTATGGTATATAAAAACAAAAAAAAGCGGATACGTCATTATTTTGAAATTTTGTCATAGTTTTATCTTGTAACCTCAATTACTAATCTATGTTATTTTAGCGTAGAAAAAGAATATGAGGTAAATATAATTATATTATGTGTTAATTGTAATCGATAAAATTTAAAATAAGTTCCTTCTTTTATTACTAACTAATATTACCATAAACAGTTAAGTAGCCAGTTTGGGAAAGCTTTGTAAACTTTGTAAAATTTTGTCTAATTATATTATTCTAATCTTTTTGTGAAATAAACTATCTTTTGATCTTGCACGAATACACCATTAAATCTGAATATTTTTACTTTTATTATACGAATCAATGCTAAGAGATCATACTGGAAGGGGCTACGAAATTAAATTCTAAGAGATGAAAAAATGCATTCAATAGAACCACAGTAATAATGTGAAAAATATAAAACTAAGCGATATAATTTTTATTAATATATATATGTATATATTTAAAGTCATCATAAATCCTTAATCCAACATAAAATGTAATTCATATATAAATAATTCATTGTAAAAGTTAAAATTTATTTATTAATTAAACTGAGGTATAGTCACTAAATTACAATAAAACATGAAATCATATAATTATACAACCTACTTTCTAGACAAGCGACCTTCTTCCTACCTGAGTATTTTCATGATAATAGTTGTTTTTATATTTAATGGTCACTCTTTTCTAGAAGGTTCTGTCTTTTTCATGAAAGTTGATTGTTATATTGTCATATACGCGTTACTATGTTATACTAAAGATATGTTAAATGTTAACTTAAAGAATGCTACAACACTAAAATTCAAATTAAAAAAAAACTTGAAAATATATTTATTATGCATTTTTGATTTTAATCTGTTTTCATATTATTAGTTTCAGAATATGTTAGACTAAAGGAATCGCCTTCATTTCTACCAGTATACAATACTATTACTTCATTACCTTCCGAAGTAAGAGTTATGCTTGAATGACTTCCACAAAGACAAAGACCCGCAGGACTTTTATCATTTCTGTATTTTATTTCAAAACCAGTCTCAGGCATACATTTTTGTCCTACTGTTGGTGCTTGAGTTTTAACGTTTGAAATTGTTACTAACACTTTCTTACCATCTGATGCTTTAATACGAAATGTACAATTTTTTTTTCCACTTTCACTTAATGTTTGATTTAATGATGTAGCACTAATGTCTTTGCTGTTGTTGACATTTAGTGTCACTACTTCTTAGCTCACCACAGTGTTGTCCTGAAAATCCATTTGGACATTTACACATTCCATTTTTGTCATTATTAATATCATAATATCCACTATTCATACAATTAGGTATTGTTTCATGCATTGTTGTATATGATGAATTACAAAGGTGATAATTTAAAAGTTTGTAATCAGCGAAATTAAATTCAATAAGTTGACCCATCATTTCATTATATTGAGATATATTCGCATTTAAGGTAGAAGTTGTATCGTTTGGCTGTCGAAAAACATTACTTTTCCAATGAAAAAGAGAATTGTAATCGTATCCTATACCATAAAGATGCATCATTGAAGAATTCCATTTTTCAAGATATTGTTCCCACATTGTTTTATTAATGCCATCATAATTTATACTTATATAATTATCTCTATCTGGACGTCTATGTTGATCAACCATTCCTAATGCTTTACCAATAAGTTGTTGAATCTTTCCAACATCATTTTCTCCACTACAATTTTTACCAATATAGATAGTATGTAATGTACTTTCATCTATATTACCAAGAATTGTTCCGCACATTGAATTACTTACAAACTTAAGCCCTTCAATATCATTGTTTAAATATGTTTCATTCATTGGATTAAATCTAAGACATGTTTGCTTCTGAATCTTTTCGAGAGCTTTTTCAATAGGTGTTTTGTCTAGTGATGAATCAATATAGTAATTAATGTTAGGAATATTCCAATTTGAAGGATATTTTTGTTTTAAAGATTTACTTGCCACTACAGAAGTTTTCTTATCAGTCTATAATGGTTAAAAAATTTATAAGAATACATTCTAATGTTAATCTTACATTTAAATGTATGTATAATAAAAATTGGAAGATTAGTATGAAAAAATTCATTTTATTTATAAGCTATAAACATTTGAATATCTCCTGCATTTTATATTCTTCTAAAAAATTATTAATCACTTTAATTAATAAATTAAATAAAACAATTGTAATCTATTGGAAATCACTATAAAGTTTGTCCAAACATTTATGTATTTATTGTAAATAATATGTGTGGTAAATTTTTTGTCAATTAACATGTTAGTAGAACAATGCAAATATATTTCACTACTTTTTTATATTTAGATAACCAAATAACAACTTTAATTTAATGTTTTTTAAAACTCAAAGTAAATAATATTATAATACACTCAAAAAAACTTTCGTTTTGGCATATACATTATAACCTCCGATGTAGTGTTAAAAAAATAAAATATTTATTTAATTTATTAATAAATGTTAGTGATATTAAATTTTCTTAGTATACTCAATTTAAAAAATTAATATATCAATTCACATAAACGTCAAATTATTTAATAACATAAAGAGGTATCACTTTCTATAAATTCGTATACCTTTATTTATTATTGTTTGTAAATTTTTTAGAAAATAAATTGAATATTTTTAAAACAGATGTGTATATTGTTTTTAATGGGTATAACATTGCAACGACTTATATACTTGTTATAATAATTTGGAATGTTTTTTTACAGAAAATATATATACATTTCTTACAAAATGTGCATATTTTACGATGTTATCTATACATTTTTTTAAGATATGTACATAAATTTTATAAAAATTATCATACATTTTTTTAAAAGTGAATAGTTACATTAACATAAATGCATGTTTAATTTTAAAAATTAAACTCAATTTTTCATATTATTTTGACTATACTAAACAGTAATTTTATACAAGTTAAAACGACTGGCACAGAGAAAATAGTACCAAAAAATTAACATTTCAACAAAAGATGACGATTTATTATATTTTATAATAAAATATATAAAAGATCGTAATTTAAGAACATTGAAATAATGAATTTTATACTTTATAATTATGTTTTTGGAATTGATACGGCCTTTAAACAATATTTTTCTCTTTATAATTATTAATCTCTCTTTTTAAATTAATTTATTATATTTTTAGTCAAAACATTTATAAATTAACGAAATTCAACATCTTAAAATATTTTAAAAAATTTAAAATGATGTAAAAGTAATTTTTTGAAACAATAATTATTTTATTTGTTAATTCCAATAATTATAAATATTATCAAATAACTACTACTTTACATTGTGGCTTAATTTTAAACTATTTAAATCATAAGCAAAAAATTCTAGAAACATATCACAAAATATATATGATTATTAATAATGTTTTTTTAATCACAATTTTTACAGCGTAAAATTTTGTTTTAATTAGATCTCATGATACTCACAATTATCACGTAAACTGAATATTTTCTTGTTAATTCAACATGATCACAATATTCCATTTTCATTGATTCTCCTACTTAATAAAATTGCTTTACTTTTATGTAAACAATAATTTTTATCAAGATCATTAATCTTGTTTACGAAGCAAAAAATATCAAAATTTTTAATATAAACTATGTTTTTTACAATACGGTCTTTATTCGGAAATAAAAAATGATTTTAATTATTTAATCACGTGTTTGTTTTTTGTTTTATAAAGTTGAAATTTTATTAGTAAAAAATATGTTGAAGTTAAATTATATTTATTGGCGTTGTATCTTAAAATTGTAAATACAATCATTTAGATATAGATAAATTACCTTCTTTGGTTAATAAAAAATATAAAACATAATTTAAAATTATATAAAAGAAAGAAATTTACGAAAATGATGTCATTATTTTTGTAATTTTTAAACATATATTAACTGTAACTATTTCCAGAGTTTAAGTAAGTTAATTAAAACTCAAGAAAAACTTGGTTTATGTTTTAATTATTTCAAACAATACAAAAACAAATTTCAATTTACAATTATTCAACTTTAATAAAAAATTTTTAAAATAAATACGAATATCCTGCTTGCATTTTCTCTGCCTCTTTCAGTAATCTTTTACCCATAAATAATGTAACAGCTGATTGTTGGTCCAAGGAATCAGTTGACAGAATGTTTATTTTCTTAAATCTTTTTAAATACATTCTAATTTTTTGAAATAATCCATAATTTCTGTAATAATAAGAATACAAGCATCAACTCGCTTCACTCGTCGCTATTTACCCGCAGGGCCTGATTTCTAAATTTTTAATTTAAAAGAAATTCTAAAATTTTTGTTTTATAAAAAACACATATAGTAATATTGGAATAAATAGATCCGTATTTTATATTATCTATAATTATTATTAAAATTTTGTAGTTTTTTTAATGTTGGAAATTTACAAAACATATTGTTTCGAAATTGTCTTATTACATATTTTCATGATTTTAAACTCATTTGATGCTCTAAATTTGAATAATTTTCTACAAAATCCTAATTAATGAAAAATTTAAATTTTATGTGATTAAAAAAGATAGAAATTTAAAATGCAGATTTAAATTTAAAATCGACTATTTTTTAAAAAATTAATAATATTAGGGGTTGATTATAAATATTTTATAATTATTTAATCTAAAATAATCTAAGTTGGGCAATTATTATTTTTTCATTTCGCATTTTGGTAACATAATAAAGAATACTTTTACAAATTTAATGTACACTTTTTAAAATATATTATGAAAAATAAAATACAATTTTTACACATATTTAAAAGGATAAAAATATATTTCTAAGTTGATAACATTAAAAAAAAATCAAAACAATTTATTGGACACTTTTCGTATTGAGAAAATTTTATTTAGACTTTAAAGAGCTACAAATATATTTAAATCAAAAGTATTAGTAGTTTTTTTTTAAAATATTTAAAAATTTATTTTTTAAATGTCTAGATGAATAGTTTTGACCTAGAAATTTTGGTTATTTTTCTTGCAATTCTTATAAAGCATAGAAAAACTTTTAGATAATTTTACATCTTTTTTAAATAGGTGTTTGCATCGCTATATTATAAATTTTTTAAACTTATAGTATGCACAACTAAATTGCAATAATCGGAAACAATTTAGTACAGATTATTTTAATATAAAAAGATTTGGAGTAAAAAATCTAATTTATTATAGAATTTAATGATATTAAATATCAATTTTGTTAAATTTTAAAAAACCAAATATAATTTCTTTTTAAATTTTTCATTATGTCTTAATAATTATAGTATACTGCACTGATTTTTAATATATTTAATCGGCACAAAAACTACATATATTAATTAAAAACTAAATTTTTTATCTATCCTACCTGTTATAATTTAAGGAATATAAATCAATATTTTAAATTGTTTAAAACAATTGGCTCAATAACTTCTATGAATTATTGTTTTTTAACATTGTTAAAAAAAAATCAGTTGTTTTTTTAATTTTTGATTTTATGGGGTCACAAATTTCAAAATTATTCTCATTTAAATATATGCATCTCGAAAACTAAATTCAAATGAAGCTATTATTATATTTTTTCTATTTTGTATGTTTAAATGTATTTTATATTATAATGAAAAGAGGTTCATAAAACGAAAACCATTTTAAGAAGTAAACTTTTCTTCTAAGATATAGAAAAATTTTTGATGACTTACTATTTTGGGGATAGGATTTCTTTGGTCAATTTAATTGTTGCATGTAGCAAGCATTAAAATTTACATCCGTCTGTGGAATTTTAAATAAAAACTAACAATAATTACTAAAATTGCTATAGTTTCAGATATTTATATTTATTAAATTGATATAACATCGAGATACCAATTTTGTAAACACTATTTTTATCTTTATTTCTGACATTTGGTGTACTAAACTGATGTTTTCAACGAATTCACTACTATTATTGTTTAAATTTCCAAGAGTATCAAAAAAATTAGCGATAATAGTATCTTAGGTGTCTTCAATGATTGTATCATTTAATTCAATTGACTGGTTTATTTTAATTTTTGATTGGCAATTAATTGTTTTTGTTTCATAATATAAATAATTATCATCATCTGCAAACCTTATTTCCTTATTTTCTGTAACCACTGGAACTCTGGTGTAGCAGATATTTTCTTCATAACCATCATTAATAATTTTTTCAATAACATTGACTTTACGGTAAAATTTCATTTCATATACATATTGATGTTCTTTGTTATTGTAAATTAAATTAATAATATTTTTTATTTTTAAATAGTGTCGTAAGAATTTATCAGTTTCATTTCTCTTGGATATAAAGTCAATTATAAAGTTTCTACGTTCTACGCATAACTCTTTAAATATTGTATCTGAAATGTTTAATATATTATTCTTAATGTGATTTTTTCTCTATCACCCGGGATAATTAATCTTGCGAAATTTCTGAAGTGACCTGCTCTAAATTTTCTTTTAGGAATTTCAATATTATCCATTGAAATAATGACGTTAAATTCATAATTGTCAAATTATTGTTCGTTCAACTTTTCTGTAATCAAAGGTACATCAACAGGACTTGTATCATTAAATTCAGATTGCAAGAAGTTGATTCTCTGGACATCTATAAAATAGTTGTCAGTAAATTTTTCCATTTTTCCATTCTCTTTTATACAGCAAGGATTTGGTGAAACATTCTTGTCAGATATTACACTTGTAAGTTTGTACGAAATATTGTTTCTTTTTTCAATCACTGTTATTATGACAAAATCCTAAACACAAACAGAATGTGTCTGCTTTTAGTGCACGTTTTGTTGTGCATGTGGTATTTATAAGCATTTTTGATTTCCATATGCCAAGATTATTTGGCATAATCTATGCAAACTTTTGGAAAATACAATTTGAAATGTTCCATACTTTTGCTATTACAATCATAATGCAGTTTTTTGTTGAATACGATTGTGTTGTTGAACGGCTTTAGTCTTGAAGCATTTTCAAAGTGAGATTTCGACTAGAGCCCCCCATTTGTAGTATAATAATTGGAAGCAAAAATGTTTTGAGAAGAATATTTTCAGTAGTAGCAATTTTTGAAGATTTGTAAAGATGCAACTTCACAAACTATTTTTTTTGTAAAAATATGCTATTTTGTGAACCTTACATATATAATTTTTTTCATTAAAATACGCCTAATCAATTACTTAGCAAATAATTTGGTAATGTTTAGTAAGATTATTTCATACTTTGAGTTGATAGTATCATTGGACATCTCAGCTTTAAAAAATATAATAAATTATGTAGACTTTATTTTACGCGATATAATGATTTATTGTTTTTATGCATTTGTATAAGTCGCGTGTAGTATACAAAACCATTTAAAGTAAAGTAACTTAAATTTTATATCAAATAAAAAACGATGATGTATCTCTTTGCCATATGATAAATTTTCGAGCATTTTTTTAAGTTTAATTGTAAAAATATTTCTTATATAACTTCATTAATTCGTTTATTTCTTACTTTGATTCAAAAATAAATTTTTATAATATTTTAAATTCCTAGTATCTAAAAATCATACAAACTCTCTACTTTATTTATATATTTTACATAGAAAATGTTATGTTATTGTGTTAAGAAAATTTTAAAATTGCCTTTTAATTTCAATTGAGTATTTCAAAAACGAAAATTCAGATAAAACTAATACTTATTTTTTCTAATCGGCATATTAGAATGAATTTTTTATTTTAGTAAAAAGAAGTACATAAAACGAAAACCATTTTAAAAAGTAAACTTTTCCTCTAATATATGGGGGAATTTTCGATAACTTATATATTTCTACGAATCAAACATTTTTTGGTAATTTTTATTGTTTTGATGTAATAAGCATTTAAAATTAGATATATATGTGAAATTTTGAATAGAAAAATCATTATTGGGAGAAAAATAGAAGTAGCAATTTTTAAAGTTTGATACTTAATGAATGTATCTCAAGAACGGATAGTGGTATTAAAACGATCTATATGTCAATCGATAGAGAATTAAATTTCACATAGTTTCTGGAAACATTTTATATTGAAAAGTTTCATCTTTGCTTACTTTTTTATCAAAATTTAAAAATTACAAAAAAAAGTTGACAAATTTGTTTTTTGACTAACTCAAGAATGAAAAGAGATAATTTAACGGTTATTATCTTAAAATGTTCGCAACAAATTTCTCCAGAGAGGAAAATTAAGACATTTGAAAAAAATTGATGTATTGAAACTCTTTCTCTTTCTTGAAACTAAAAAATAGCACTTTTTCAAAAATTAAAACATCACTTTTTTCATTATATCTCGAGAACGAATAAAGGAATCAAGATGATATATATATCATTTGATAGAGAATTTAATTCTACATAAAGATTGTGGAAACACTTTATTTCAAAAGTTTTATCTTGACATACTTTTTTTAAAAAAACAAAAAAAAATTTTAGTCAGGCATTTATGGTACTTAAAGTTACCCGATTTTCTTTAGATTATACTTACAATTTAAGTTAAAGAAAAACTTAGATTAACTTTTTTTCTTTTTATCAATTTCCTTTTTAGAATTCTTATATATCATTTTAAAATGTGAGAATTTAGGTTTTTTTTGGTAATTTACAAAAAAGTTCAAAATCTCAAGAATGGACTTGAAATTCCAAATTTTTTTTTTTTCATTATATAAGTATCTAAAACTTTTTATACCTGTAGAATTTCAGATAAAACGAATAACTCTAAGGGGATCAAGAATAATACACCAAAACACCTTTAAATAGCTGTATCTCAAGAACGCGACTTCAGATTAAAAAAATATTGCGTTTTTCGTAATTACCGCATAAAGTTACATATATTAAGACATCAAAAAGTTTCAATATCGAAAATAATTTACACTTACTCGTTACTCCTCTATATTATATAAAGATTCTTTTAATTGTTACTTTATTTTAGAGTACTATACACCAAATAAAATTTTCTCAATTTTGCAGCAATTCATCTTTGACAAACAAGAAGTTTTAAAAAAGAATTCTAATAAGTTTCAAACACTTGTTGATTTTCTTTGATCATTACTAATGTTGTGCCCCTAGAACTTCTGTTAGAATTGTCTTTAGCATTAAATAATTCATTAGTCGCTTTACAAAAATTAGGAATTTTCTGTACTGAACCATAAAAAATTTCATTGCTGGAAAAATAGACGTTTGCTGTTTTGATAAAACTGGTACTCTTACAGCTGACAATCTTGTTGTCGATGGTATTGGCATTATAGATTAAAGTAAAAAAATATTATTTAAGAATAGTATAGATGATATTACATTAAGAGTGTTGTCTTCATGTCATTCATTGATAATGTTTGATAAAGAATTAGCAGGTGATTACTTAAAAAAGCAATATTAAATTAGGTAGATTGGAATATTGTGAAAAATGATTTGGTTTTTCCAAGTAGTGGAAAAGCTCCAGCTATCAGAATTTTTCAAAGATATTATTTTAGTAGTCAATTTAAAAGGATAATAGTTGCTGCTGGATATACACCTCCGGGTTGTAAACCAATTATGATAACTGCAGTTAAAGGTACATCAGAAGTTTTAGAAAGTATGTTCAGTTTTATTCCAGAAATTTGTGTTGAGAGATACAAATCACTAGCTCAAAAAGATTACCATGTATTACTCTTTGGTTATTCTAGCTTAGGAAATTTAGGTAACAATAATATTCGACACATTCAAGAAATGAATTAAAATGGGATTAACGTTTGCTGGTTTTTTTTATTATTTCTTGTTCATTAAAAAAAGACTCGAAAGCTAAGATTAAAGAAATTAGGAGATCATGTCATGGTGTTGTTACGATTACAGAAGATAATCGTCTAACTGCTTGTCATGTATCTAAAGAATTAAAATTTACCAAAGAAGGAAAAGTAATTATGATTTTGCAAAACAAAAGTGATGAATAGTGTTGACAATAAGTTGGTGAAACAAAAACAGAGTAACTGAAAAATAAATCTTACCAATTCTTTAATCTTCATGAATTATGTGTCGCTGGAAATGGTTTTGTATATCTATATGAAAAAGAACGCATGTTCCTGAGGCAAATTTTAAAAAATATAAAGATTTATGCACGAATGGGACCAAAACAAAAGGAACAAGTAATTAATGGGATAAAAAATCAAGGATATATTAGATTAATGTGTGGTGATAGAACTAATATAGTAGGTGAATTAAAGCATTACCATGTTATTGTTACTCTTTTGTTCAATCCTTTTGATGCTACAAAAGCAAACAACGGAGAAGTCCCAGTTGCAAGACAAAAACTTATACCACTTCCACAAATTCCTAAATTCTTAAAAAAATGTTTACCTCCAGATCATCCGTATCATAAACAAATAAATGACAAACAAGAAAAATTTCACAAATTAATTGAAGAATTTAGAATCTGAAGAACCTTTAATTGTCAAACTTGGTGATGCTTCTATTGCTGCTCTCTTTACATCGAAATTTTTTTCAATTGCTTCTATTTGTAATATTATAAAACAAGGAAGATGTACTCTTGTATGTTACATTACAGATTTTAAAAATTTTCGCTTTAAATGCTTTGATATCATTCTACTCTCAATCAGTATTATACTCATCGTGTATACGTTCTTCTGATTATCAACAAACAGTTCAAGGAATGCTTCTACCCGCATGCTTTTTGTTTAAAACACGATCAAAACCATTATAAATATTATCAAGAGAGAAATCAATGGACAATATTTTCAATGTCTACACTATTTTAACAATATCTCTTCAATTTTGTATTCATTTCTTTTGTTTTATTTATATTGTTGATCTTGCTTTGACATATTAACAACCAGCTGAAAAAGTTACATTAGAGACTAAATTTGAGCCCTCATTACTTAATTCTTCTGTTTACTTTTTTGAAATGGCATTACAAATATCAACATTCGTTTTTAATTTCAGGAGACAACCATCTATAGAAAGTTTATTTGAAAATAAATCTTTAAAATTTTTCTCTTATGTTTTTTTAGTTACATGCTTAAAAATTATTCTAATATTTTCATTTTACAAACATGTTTAACCATAAAACAAATAAAATTGTAGTTATTTACTTAAAATTAGATTTATTTTAAAAGTGACAATGTTGAAAAAACATTGTCGTCTTAAAATTTTACTATGCCTCCAATGTTATTCTTAGTAATACTACATTTTAAAAATTATAACTTTTATCTGTAAAAAATAAAATCAACAATTAAAAAATTAAATTACTATCGGAATTAATAACATTAATATTTAAAGATTTAATTTCTTAAAAATAGTAGATAATTAAAAAAAACGCATTACGATTTACTTAAAAAATAATATATAAAGTGGAATCGATGAAGATAATATTTTTTAAAAAACAAAATACACTAAAATTTCATAAAAAAAATAAAAATACATAGAGGTGTAGTTAAGAACTAGACCTATTTAAGCAAGATAAAAAATGTAAATAATATGAAAAAAATCACCAAAAAACATAAAAAAAAGCATTAAAAATGCATTGCGGTTTTTCTAAGAATAAAATCTTTCCCGAAAACATTGCTTAAATTTAACTATCCATATCATTTTTTTTCCTATCCAATCATTTTTTTATTTGAAAACATTATTTTTGAATAAAATTAATTTTAATTGTTATTCTGTAAGTATTATATTTTTACATTTAATAGTTTAACATTAACAATTAAAGTATAAAATATTATAGACTCACAGCTATTGAGAATTACTACTATATTTTGAAAATAAATAGTTTAAAACCAAAGATAAATGTCCGCTAATTTTTGTTAATAATTTTTTTATTGCTAGATAGATTATATACTTCAAAAGTTTCTGTGTGACAGTTCATTTTGTTTAAGCAATAAAATATCAATAACTGTATTAAAATAAGTTGTTTAATTCTGATCGTAAACTAATTTATATAAAGCAAGCCAAGCTAACTGAAGAGTATAACAATATAAATTTTTACAAAAAGTAAAAAAGTTATTACACTCAGAAATCTGATAATATTTTTAAGGTGAAAAAATGGAATTTATAAAAATGTTCATATCTATATTCTAAATATTTATAAATTTTATTTTAAAATAAAAGTTGTTTCATATAATAATAAGATAAAGCTTTACAAAAATTTATTTTAAAAGTAGATATATAATGTTAATTACTACGACCAATGATAAAGAATATATTTCAAGTAAAAATATTTATAGTTCTTAATCACATATTGATATGAATTCTGTATCAAAAAATTTTTTTTTATTTACTTTCTTTACACGAACTAAATTGTTTAACAATTTTTTTATTTCATTTAATTATTAGTTAAAATCTTAGAAATGCGTAAGCAAAATATTATATAATTATTAGATAATTATATTATTTTCAAATATAACTAATTCATATTGTACACTTTTTAATTTATAAAAAAAATTATTTTTTAATTATTGTAAAATATATTGTTATTAAAATATTTAATGATCAATTATACATCCAAGAAAATAAATGATATAACCAGGAAAGAAAATTATAAGATTGTCTCTGTGTAAACATCTATAAGAAAAAAATGTTTTTATTTTTTTTTATATAGTAAAAAACAGTACAAGTGAAACTGTTTTGTCATAGGAATTTTAAGTGTCATTGAAATAACAAAACGTAATTGTTATGAGTCATCTAAAAAAATTTCGCTTATTTATTATAAATTTTAGTGGACAAATTTAAATCGCATTGCGTCAGCGGTCAAAATTAATTATTAAAATTATCTAAAAATTTAAATATAATTTGTTTCATAGGACAGATAATGAACTGTGGACGAAAAATTATCCTTTAGAACGGAAAATGCACGTTTTGTGTTTCTGTGTAGTCAACATGCTTGTTAAAGCTTATGATTACTCATAGCAATTACTTGAGCAATACTTACTAATTTCTTAAAATATAATCAACTGTTACAAAGAGCATGTAATTCTATTGACACACTTGGAGTATAACCAGAAAAATGCAAACGTTTTGGATAAAAGGCACATAGTCTTAAAACATTACCAAATTCTTCATCTTCTTGTGTAAGAACTTCTGCTTCACAATCTTTAGAACAGTCAGTAAATAAATAAAATTTTCTCATAACGTTAGGCAATTTAATTTGCGCCACATTAATTAAATCCCTTTTAACATCTCAAAACTATTTGTTCTTCTTTTTTCCATTTCCAAATAGAATTCTTCTTCAACAATTTAAGCAATGGCAACTGCTTCTTTGTAGTATTTTCTATAAAAACACAGTAATATTGTATCATGCCAATAAATTTTTGCAAAGACTTTTTTCCTACTGGAGCTTGGACTTCTTGAACAGCTTTGACATATTCTAAACATGCAGCTAAACCCTTAGCACTTACCATAAAGTTTTAAAATTGAATTTTGTCAACATTTAGTGACATCTTTGCAACATTAATTTATTAATTCACTTGCTTAAAAACTCGAAAAATTATTTCAATCATTTTGAAATGTAAAGACTCTAACTCTTTCTTTGAAAAGAATACAATATCATCTTCATATAAAAACAAACCAAATTTTCTTTCCGGAGCAATTTTTTCCATTTTACAATCAAACTTCAATGTTTTAGATATTTCAATTTTTTACATCATTAAATCTTTACTTCTTAGTGCAAAAACCTTGTTACTAATAGGACATTGAACACCAAATTGATTAAGATTAACATCTGCCATCTTTACTTGCAAATAAAACTGTCTTAAATCAAAATTACTAAACTTTTAGCACCTTATAATTGAGAAAAATGTTGAAATAGAACTTTAGTACTAAAAGAAACATACTGAAGAATCTTATTAGCTGGATGACCATCAATACAAGTTCTCCGTTCACTAACAGTACTTGATTACATAGCATTTCCATAAATCTCTTCTTCAAGAATTCCTTTTTCTTTTAAAATATAGTAACATTAAAAATAATTTGAGCATCGGCTTTCTCTAAAACACCTATATCTTTCACTTCTTAATTTGAAAAGCAATAATCTTCTGTTTCTCATAATTATAATTGAATCTCGTTATTTTAGAAAATTTTGCTCCTTCTACAAACACAATATCTTGCAAAAATCGTACATTCTTAAATGTCTGTTTTTTCTCTCGACATTACCTCTGGAAACTTTTTTACTATAGATTGAGTCATATCAATGTTAATTCGACATACATTTCTAACTAAACAAACAAAATTTACTTAGTAAAAATTTTATAAAAATTTGCGTGGTGATTACTCTTTAGTATAAGCTTTATTTTAAAATTTAAGAATACACATAAAAAACTAATAATATAACAAGAATAATTAATGATTAAGCAATATTTTAAAATTGTTGGATATATATGAGAGTTAGAAAACACGTAGACGATAGGTAATAATAATAATTTTATTAGAATTTAACGATTCTACAATATAACATCTAACAGTCCTAAGCCGACTGTATACGACGGAGTAAAAGTAAAGAATGAATATTTTCCCTAAAAATCCCTTTTTATACTGTGGGTTTTAGGCGATCTTCCAAATTCCCAGGACTATCCTTTTGAGAGTCAGAGATTCTTCCTATTAAAATATGACTTACCTAAAATTACCAATCTTGTTTTCCCCTAACTACAATACAGTAAAATTGGTGGCTGTTATATATCTCCTAGAATACAAAATATAAATAATTACTAAAAGTCATACAAAAACATTTCTGCTATGAAATTAAATAATAGATTTCAAAATAATGATCTTATTGATGGGAAACTGTCTTAAATATAGTAAAAGTAACATTCGATGATTGTTGTCATCTTATGGTTTACTGTATAATAATTTTCAGTATTTAAGAGAATTTTTTTATTATTATTATATTTATTTTAATAATGTTCTTCAGAATATTTTTAGTGTCTATAATTATTTCAATAGTTAATTCATCAAGCTATATTTTTTGGAATGCTTATGATGACCCAAGTTTTAGTTTATAAATTTTTGGAGAGGTTAACTGAACATCTAGACTCAACATTAATTACCCCAGGCTAATAATAAAATGTTTAAAGAAAGATATTGATTAAATAATAAATATAAGGGATGATGGAAATGGAAAATACTCTAGTCATAGTATTTGATCAAGTCGTGGTGTTAGCCAGGTAAATAAATACATAACAAAATAATTTATTCATTTAAAGATTGTACTGTTTCATATCATTTAACTGTGGAAAAAAAAGTTACAGTAGATTGTAATCAACCACTTGAGGAAGTTAGAAAATACCGATATAGAGGAATTGATGAAAGGTGTAGACTTCCCACTATTGAAATAAAAGAAGTTAATGCCGAACAATTATAAGAGAAAAAAATTAACTTTTTTGATCGAAAAATTGTGTACATGGAAGGCGTATAAAACCAAACATCAAGAATATAACAATGTATCTGACACTTTCGAGAACAAGAATATGGTTTCACTATTTAATATCGTATATAATTAACTACATATACATTTTTTATTGTTTTATGACATTGATATTTTGTTGCCATTTTTGTTCTTTTAATGTACACCTAAATAAATTTCATTTTTAAAAACTAAATCACAAATTTTATTACATTATTCACCACCTATTTTTGGGTCCTAAAAGATTAAAAAATCAGTAATTACAAAAAATGTAATTTATTTATTTTCTATAGCTTTATGAGCATTGTGTTTTTGTAGTATTACAACAACAATAAACCATTTTGATTCTTTCGCTTTTTTATTTATTCATAATTTAATAATCTATTTACAATAAAATGCAGTTAAAAAATAATTTTATACAAATAAGTTACTTTCAAAAATGATTTTTTTTCTAAATAAAAAAATATATAAGCTCTTGAATTATAGAAAATATATTCATTTTGCAAAATTATATATTATAATTTTTTACTTTTTAACTGTAATTGGCTTTCTTAAATTTAATAAAAGATAAGTTTGAAATTTTGATTACGGACGAACATTAAAATAGGAGTTTTTGCAGACTTTCATGATTGATAAAGATTATATACATTAGCATACACATTTTTTTGTTTCTTTGACTCTTATTTTATTAAAAATTAAATATTTACTTATTTAAAATCTTATGGTATTTTTCATTTCTTATAGAAATTTTATTTCTAAAATATTAATAACATTTACAATTATATTTATTGCCCAATTATTGACAAGTAATTTATTTATATTTTTTATCATAGTAAATTTACAGAAACTCTTCCTCAAAAATACTCCGAGATTGACTGCTTAGTCCAATATTGTCTTTATATAAAATATATTCTACCTTCACACAAACCCGAAAGATGAGTCTACTTCAATCTCGTTAATGTAAATGGACGAAATCTTATTTAAATCGCCCTATCACAAACGCATATCACTTGCTCAAATGTTTATTCTAGTATATTTGGCTACATACATTCACTTTTGTACATTTATATAATGTAATCAAGTTATTTTAACTTTTTTTAAAATATAACCATTATCTGTTACTTTTATTAACTATAACTGTTAAGAGTTTATCAATTTCATTATGCTATTCATGTTCGCATATGTAAAATTTAAAAGCAGAAAATAATATTTTGATAAACAAAATATCCATAAAAAAGTTTGACTTTACAATAACTAATGAGAAACATTATTGGCAAATTAATTATATGTTTAACAAAAAAAAAGCATTACAATAATTCATACAATAAACTCTAAGAATAAAATGTGTTACTACAAATTTTTATTGATGTATCAAAGAATTTCAAGTAATTGATTTCACAACATAATAATTTATAAAAAAAATGTATACTTCTTGACAGATTGTTTTTTCTTTACTTAATATATATATATATATATTATTTTTTTAATTCAATTATTTTATAGCTGTTAATTGCACAAGATTAGTACTTCGTGTATTAAATGTATTCGATTTTGAGCAGGTTGTACCACTTTTTGAGGTGCTTCTTGATCCATTTTTCGATTTACTATTTATATTACTCTTTGTACTCCTTTTTGTTTCACTCTTTTAAAACACTCCTGGAATGACTTCCTTTAGATGATCCAGAGACTTTTGATAAAATTTAAGAATATTCACGCATGCTCTCTAAACGCTTTTTTCTCTTTTTTCTAATAACTATAAAAGCAACAACAGTAAATATGATAATAAGCAAGAACGAGACAACTGTAATTGTGACAAATAGGACAACATTTTTCTTAATTTTATCTTTTGTAGCTTCACTATTAGCAAAATCATCATTATCCTTAAAAGATATTTGAGTATAAAAAACAATATTGTAATCTGTACGATATTGACATTTCAAAATATCTCTTTTTTGAAAATCACCCTTCAATTGAACGTGTTTTGTCCCTAAACTTATTACCTCAAAATATTCATTGCCTTGTAGTTTATTAACAAAAGCAGATACTTGTTTTTTACCATGCTTCATTGTAATTGATTGAAGTTTCCCAACAGATCCCAACTCAAAATAACATTTTTGGTTGAATAATCAATTCTTAGAAACATCAACCTCCAATTCAACAATTAAACCATTCTTGGGAAGAATTAGAAAATGTTCAGGTTTTACATTTATAAGCTCATTATTTTTGCCATAATTTTCCACATCACACTTATACATTCCATAAATATTAAAACTTGATTTGTTGGTGTATAAAAATTCATTAGGTATAAATTTACCACTACTTTTTGTTTCATTCCTTTGAACTTCAATTTTTCGATACCATGTTAAAATATGGCTTATAAAAATTTTCAAGCATTGACATCACACCATCTGTTAAACCTCCTCCATTGTATTTGCTTTCAACTTTACAATAAATATGAAAATTACGATAATCCTTATCAATTTCAAACATGTTAATTTCTGCTCCATTTACTTTATGTTTTTTTAATTTATTAATACTCTCTCAGTTGGACTTAATTTTAATTTTGTAGTTATATTCTTAGAATTCATTGTGTATTCATTAACACATTTTGGTTCCTCTGCTCCATTTTTATAATAATATACAGTGGTCATTGCCAAATTATCTTTCAATCCATGTTTTCGATAAAATAACATGCGATATTTATAGAAGATATTACTCAATATTTTCTTTGGTTCATCAAAAAAATTTTCTAAATCATATTTTGTTTCAGAATCTGATAGATAACCAATCTTGAAATAATCAACTGATACAGTATCGGTGTCACATTTTACTTTCTCTTAAGCGAGATCTTTAGCATTAATTGCAACACTACTAATTTGTCCTTCCCCTTCGAATACATTATTATTTTATTTTAAAGGTTCATTTTAAAATAATTTCACTATTACTGATTCATCTTAATGCATTACAAATCATTAAGTTGCTTCTATCTTTACCTTCAATAACTGGAACAGAATATGCTGAGCCATATTCACGCATTATATTTTCCCATGGTTGAGGATAGTACTTTTTACCACTTGGATCATCTTTAGATTTACCTTGCCAATATTCAGCATCACTATGGATTTCATAAGAAAAACAATTGGATCCATAATTCCAATACTGTCCTGGACATACGTAGATATATGGTCTTGCTTTATCACTACTAATTGTCCCAGCAACATACGGCACATTACTATAAAATTCCAAGTATAATACTTCTATTATATCACTCCTAGAAACTTCTTTATGACGGAGTAAGTTTAGTTTTACTAATAATAAAAATTTATTTAGTGGTGTTACGCACCATTTAACGGACAAATTTATATGACAATTATATTCAAATTCATATGATAATATTTAAATTTTTAATTTTAATAACCAAATATTATAATTTGGTTACATCTCTCCTATTAATAAACAAGTACCACATTCTTCATATGGCGTTTTAGATGTCTACCTTTAGTTCCTTCAACCTTAAAGTAAATATATGGTGGTTTTACTTCGGTAATCACATAGATTTGTGGGGGTCCAAACTTAGTTTGATTTCTAGCTGTCTCTTTCATTCTGACGTTTTGTCCAATCCGAAATTCCCCTTCCATAGTTGTAGGAGATTCTCGCAATGCTTTCAATATTTCATAAGATACGCGGCGAACTTTCTCAATTTCATTTTGTCTACCTAAGTTTCTCTCTCTGTCTTTACGTCTTTTTCTTAGTCTAGCACATATTTCACATTGCGTTAAGAATTCTCTGTACGTCTTTCTTACTTTCTTTCGAGATATGGATTTCCCAACTTTTACCAATTCTCTGTCAATCATTATGAAACTTCTCTCATAGCTAGGATGACCCAATTGATCATGATACTTTTGAAATACTTTCTTTATCTCTTCTGGAATTTCTTTTATCTTTTTAGATACCACTCCCTCATTAACCACACCAATTGTTTCGTCAATTGAATTGTCCTCATTATTTTCTTTGTCGTATAGCGTTCTCCACAACTTTATAGTTTGAACAATTCTATCTTCTTCCGATACTTTCAAACTTTTACACGTAGCACAAGATAATGCGTCTGCCAACTCATTTTTACTTCCTTTTCTATAACGAATCCTTATACCTCTTCTTGCCATCTCTTCCATCGACATCTCTACCTCGATGTTTTCACTTAGTTTCTTACATGTGGTCAGCGGTTTGTGATCACTGTAGATGATAACTTCCCTTCCACCAATAACTTTTGATAAATGCAATATGGCCTGTTGAATTGCTCTAGTTTCAATAACAATTGCTGGTAGCGGTTTAACTCGTTTTGGCAAAAGTTTACTGAAGAAAGCAATAGGCACATACGAATCTTCCTCATTGTCGGCCTTTTGCATCAAAGCAGCGGCAATCTTTTCCTGTGATGCGTCTGTGAATAACATTAGTGGCTTCGAATTATCTATTCTATACGTTCTCATAGCCTTACATACAGCTTCTTTCGCCTTCATAAAACTCTCATCTAACTCTTTTGTCCATGAAAATTTCTCACGGCAATTTTCCACGGCATGAAGATCTTTTAAATGGATTGACAACCCTGGTATGTGTGACTTGAAATATGTCACACCTTCAGTAAAACGTCTTACGGCTTTCCAAGAACGTGGTGTGTCATATTCTCTCCAAGCTTTGATGGCATCTTCATTTGGTCTAGAACCTATTTCATCAAGATGATGACCCAACACCAATACCTCTTTCTCTGCGAATTTGAATTTTTCATGATTCGCTTTAATTCTCATAGCTTCCATATTTGATAACAGTTTCGCGACTTCCATAGCATAATGTTCTAAAGTAGAATCAGTTGATATCAATAGATCGTCTATGTAGCCAGATGCACACGTATTTTCTATCAAAAAATTTGTGACTCTCTGAGCATAAGATGATGCATTCTTCGTACCAAATGGAAGACGTTGAAACATCATCACTCTCCCCTTCATATCCTTAAAAGGTAAATAAGGCATGTCCTCATCGCGGATTTTAAGTTGTAAGAAATACTGAGCACAATCTATAACCGTGTACCATTTGTGACCCTTGTGTTTTTGTAAGATCTCATCTATTGCTGGAATTGGATATTCAAATCTACACGTAATTTGATTTATCGGACGTGCATCCAAGCATACCCTTATACCGTGTTTGTTAACAGGCGACGGCTTTGGTACAGCAATTAAATTCAACACAGAATGAGGTCATAAGTAAGGTGCAACAATTCCTTGACTTTTTCAACTTTCAATCTGCTCTTGAACAGCTTCTCTCATCTCGGGTTTAACTGAAAATAGAGAATGTTTAGCCACCTCCTTTTCACTAAATTGAAATTTCGGTACTTCAATTACACATGGCTCATTATCTTCACCAAATACCGTTGGATGCGTTGAAATCAAGAGTTTTTTCAATTTCTTTCTTTCATCTATCGTTTTCCATCTTTCCCAATCTTTATGACTCACTCCATGATATAACTTATCACCAATTGTCATCTTATTCTGACCATGATGCACTGTCACTCTTTTCATGTCTAGAAAATCACTACCTAATGTTATCCCGTAGCGTTCATCTTTTCTCCTTGTGGTTTCAACACACACCCATAATTCAACATCAAATCTCCCTTGAATTGGCATCAGCTTTATCTGATGACCGTTCTTTAGTGTTCCTTCTACGTTTCCTGCCAATCCTACCTTAACTACATCAAATTCTTCTACTTTCCATCCCATAGCTTCTGCCAAATTGTATGTAATTGAAGTCTTATTGTCTCCTCTGTCAATCAAAGCTAAACTCTATTTGTATCCACATTATGAGTCATTTGTGTATTTGACGAGCACCGGTAACGTTACATCTTTACCAAGATCTTTCATTTTACTTCTATTTAACAGAATCAGCTTTAATCTCTCATCAAGATTCATTGGTTCCACGTACTCCAACTTTGGCTTGTCTTTGACCTCCTTAATCTCACATAGCTTGGATTGGATGAAAGGTTCTACCTTCCCTTTCTTCGGACATTCATATCTCTTGTGTCCTTGTTCACCACATCCAAAGCACGATAGAACATTTTTGACCTTGCCCTTCTCATCATGTTGCTTTCCAAAATGTTTATCATGGCGGCTATGGATTCCACTAACCTTCTTCCTCAGAAGTCCTCGTTCCTTCTTTCTCTTGAAGTGATCATTTGTTGATACAAGTGCAGAAATCAACTCTGAAGACGATCTCCACTCTTGACTAGTAGCCTTGTTCCATAGTGTGTCCCATTCTTCAATTTCTCTCTCAATGCGGTAACACTGTGCTTCTACAATCGCTTCTTCAGATGCATTTGGTTGGGACTTTCTAACCAATTCAGCAAGTTCCCTTAACTGCTCCTCAAATTTAGGTGTTATTGGATCTACCTTGAAATTCTTTAACTTTGACTTTATCGTTGACCTTGCTAATTGTCCATCATAACGATCTTAAAAAAGTTACAGATGTCTTTATACGTGGACTCAGGCTTCCTCTCCGTTTCCCTTTCAATGCACATAACGATTTTATCACATACAAAAGTCATCAATACTAAGACTTTTTCTTCTTCAACTGTTTTTTGAAGAATCATTGCTCTCCCCAACCGATTCAACCATGGCCCGATGTCTTCACTGACATCTTTAAACATTTTAACTTTTCCAATATAGTCTGGCATCTCTTCAATTACCTTCACTATCACAGATGCGGTTTCCTTCTTCCTTAACACAACTTCCACGTCAGCCAATTTCTCCTCGTCGTTACCCAAGTTCCTTCCAGTCGCTGATCTTCCAAGTCCCAGCTCTTCCACTAATCTATCTTTGACAGCAGCGGTTCTCTTCTTCTCACTCAAACTAGCAAATAGAGTAAGTTCTTCCAAAACTTCTTCTCCAAGATCCTCGTATCCTATAGTTGTCTTAAACTCCTCAAGTATAGCTTCTACAACTTCTTTAATCTCTTGTCTTTGTACATCACTTGACCAATCTAACATACAAAACTCGTCAGATCTAAATTCGCTCTTCTTGTTGACTCGTCCTCCAGTAATAGGACTTCGTAAAGAACAGTAATAAAAATTTATTAAGTGGTGTTACCCACCATTTAACGGACAAATATATATGACAATTGTGTTAAAATTCATATGATAATATTTAAATTTTTAAATTTTAATAAACAAATAATATAATTTCGCTACAAATTAATATAAAAAAAACCACATATTATGAAATTCTTCTATTAATTTTTTATGTCCATGCTAATCATAAATTACTCATGGTGCACTTCGTTTATAAATATTTTCCTTTGAGGCTTATTTTTGTTAGAAATTATTAAATTGTGTACTCACAAAATTAATAAGTACATTTAAAACGGTAGTTTCACGCCGATGATCACCGTAAAGACAGCAATTTTGATCTTTTATGATTAAATTTTGATAATGTTTTATGAGCACATTGCTTTTGCATTTACTGTCGTAATTTAATTACTAGCTTTTTGAATATGAGAATATAGCGAAATGAATACTGCAATTTATGAAATTGCATATGTAAAATTTGATAATAATTATTGCATAAACATGGAAATTGAAAATTTTATAAAAGAAAACAAATGTTTATTTTGGCGATTTTATAATTAAAATAAAGTAAAAACGTTTGTTTTTTTTTCAAATATACTATATGAATAGTAATTATTATTCAAAAATATTTTTAAAATTTTTCTTACCAATTTTGAATATTTATGCTCAGAAATTGTATTTTTATTGTTAAAAATTTTGCAATACTGTACGTTATTATAAAATTATACTTGTTTAATTCATTGTAAAATAACTTTATTATGTAGAATTTGTTTTTTTGTACAATATTTTTAATATTTGCTTTTTAACATAATAATTGTGATACTAATATTAACATGTTTTACGAAAAAAAATTTGTCTTTTTTATATGATAAATAACAAGTATTTTATAAAAAAAGAGTCTTAAGAAAATGTTACACATCTTTGTATGATATAGTGAGTTTTTAAATTTCTTCACGATACAAAGAAGTTTCAACTTAGTTTTTAAAAGAACTTTTTTAGACATTAGTATATATTTTAAAAATTTTGTTTTTTTATATAATATTATAAAAAATTTATTTACAATAATACGAGAGTTACTTGAAATAACAAACAAAAAACAATTTCAAAAAATGAAAAATAGAGTAAGAAAGAAAAGGTAAAAATCCAAAGATTTAAGTTTAGATAAGTTTTTATATATAAATAAGTCTATTTTAATATTCTATCATTCATTCATTTATACATTTATTGTAATAATCATCATATATATTGTAAACCGTAAGTCACTATTTTTATGTAATGTTTTTATTAATTAATGTAGGTGGCCACGGTGTTCTCATTTATATTGTATTGTTACTGTACTTTCTTAAGATTCCAATAAAAGTTATAAGTTTAGTATAGTCATCACTTATAAAATTTACTATAGTTTTTAATTAATTCTTTTTATCTTAATTCAGAAACATTTTTAATTATGATAATTTTCTTACTAACATAAAAAACTTAGTACTTTTTTAGCTGACTTATTTTTTTTGTAAAAAGAAACATATTAAAAAACTGTATAAATCGGAACTAAAGAGTTTATTTTTAGCTACAAATTGGATATTAATAATTCATAAAGAATTAGTAACAAGCTTCGTTAAATACTTTTAGTTGTAGACAATTAGGCAGGCAAAAATCAAAAAGTGTATTTTAAAATTATTATGTTGAATTTAAAATAATTTAACAAAAACCCATCAGATAATAGTTAATAACTAAAATTTTGCTTCAAAATAAAGCATTAACCTCTTTTATAAGTAGATTTGTTTTATTTTTAACATGTTTTACTAATAATTGTTTTATAAAAAAGAACATAGTTTTTTTATTTATAACTGTTCTAATCGTCAATTAATCACGGTTATATTATGTTTTCTCTTATTCTAGTGTTAAGCATTTCTAATATCCTATACATCAAAAACTATCACTAAAAGAAAAGTTATTTATGAAACAAATAGTGAAAATATGTAATCAAAAAAGAATGTTTTTTAAAGAGAACTTGACCAATTATAGTTCAATATTCCCGAAATCTATTTTTCCTCTCAAGTTAGAAAAAATTACATCTAACAGATTATTAAATATGAAAGTAGGCAACCTTGTAAGAGTTCTGATGAAGACGATATTTTCTTCTCTTCTTTTTTTTAGGTATAAACTTGAATGTTTATGATTTTTAAGAAAATTTTTATATGAAAAAACGTTATGATTGCTTTTGTTTATTTTAATAATTATGCAATATACAAAACTTCTAAAAAGAAATAGAATTATGCAATGATTGTGTTTTTGTAATACCAACAAAAATCATATGTTAGATAATATATTTTGCATGTAAAAATAAATAATGACCACCAGTTATAAATGACACGTTTTATGTTTGTGTGAATGTTTAAAAAAAGTATATTAAGCAAATATTATGGACTATAAAAGCTTTTAATTTTTTTATATTTGTATATATTTAATAAATTTTTTAATATTAATGATAAAGCTTTTCTTTATTTTATTAATTTTTATTACAAAAGCATTTTGTTACGATGGGCCAGAAATACAATTTGGAAAGGGAAAACTTCGAGGAAAAAATATTGTAAGTTTTTATGAATAAAAAATTTCTTAATAAGCTATGGTAAACAGAAATCTAATAAAAATTATATTTTCCAATAGTATACAATCTATATATTTTCTTAAGAAACATATTACAACAGGTAATATATTAGTTCCCTGTCTTCACTCTGAATTTTTTTAACAATCTTAGAAACATTTAAATTCTTTTTTGTTAAATCAAAAAAGATTTGTGTAACTATACTTATTTTTTGTCTTAGTTAAAAAAATGATTTTAAAATCTATAGAAAAAAAACCACATTTTAAAGCAGATTTATTTACGCAAAATTACAAATGACGTCCGCATTTTATTTTAAAAATAGAAGTAAAGATTTAGTAAGTTTAGGATCTATATTTGTATTTTTAAATCTGTATTGATAAGAAAAGTTACGCATAAAAATATAGTAAACGTTGTGCTTATTAATTTAGTGTATATATTAAAAATATTTTGAATTGTTTTATTTCATATCTTAAAATAAGTAATAGTCAGTTTTTATTAAATAATTTTTTACCATATTTTCATAACATTTTAGCATTCAAAACAAAAAATTTTAAAAGTATTTTTGTTATTTCTTTTCCTCTATTTTATAATATTTTTTAGTAAATAAGTTATAACACGAGAATATTTTAACCTTAGGTTATCAAACATAGTAATCAATGAAAGTACAATAGTGATTGTATATTTGTTATTTATAGATATTAAAAATCAACGGCGAAACAACATTTACTAGTTTATATGAAAACGATATTAATAATACAATTAACATTTATTTAATTATCGAAATAAAATTATTGTCAATCAATAGATTAAAAAATTATACTTTTTAATAAGTGGTTCCTTTTTTTATAATAATTTTGAATTGAAGAATTAATTTTGTCTATTATATAAATGTATTTCACTTGTCTTGAAATGATTTATTTAGATCAATATATTTCGTTGAGTATACACAAATAAGGTAAATAGATCTAAATAAGACATCCTAACTAAATTGTTAAAAATAATTCATTTTGAGGTTATTAAGCAAGCAATGTAATAGAAAATTTTTTGAGATATTAAAAAATCAAAAATAAGCATAATTCTTATTTTTTTCTAGTATAATAGTTTTTAAGAAAGTTAGAAAATATAATAAAACAAAGCCTATTGGATTAAAATTGAATTCAAATATGATAAAAAGTATTGCCTATTCCAATAGTTGAACTCTTATTTTAATCTTTAATAGTAAGAGAAATAAATTATAACCAGTAGTATCCACAGATCTATAAAAAGAGAATTTTCTTTGCTTTAACTTAAGTTTAGATAAAGGCAAGGAAAAAATATAGGACTTGTAAATAATTTCATTAATAAAAAAAAAGAACATAAGATATTTATAACTAATGATATTTAAAAATATTTCTGATAAATATATTTTTTATAAGTTTATCGATAAACTAATATAGGAAAAATATTTAGAAATGAAAAGAATAATTGTTATAAAAAAATTTTTAGAAATAAAATTGCTATAAATATCTTAATAATTGAAAAGTTTGTTGTAAATTTATTCAAACATCCTTATATACCTGATGAGCGGCAAAATTATTTATGCAATTTAAAAGTTTCCCAAAATAATGATATACAATTAATATTTTATCTGTGATAATTTTCAAATAGGTACATATATTAAGTATATACAAATTAGAAATTAACTTTTCTGTTTGTTTAAAAAAATGTGAAATTGTTTTTTTTTCTCAAGAAACATATTTTATCTATAAACTAAGTTTTTGTAGAAAGTTCTAGGTGTAAAAATAACTGAATATTTAGGAGTTCCATACGCCCATCCTCCTATTGGTTTTTATAGATTTGCTCCACCATGTGAATTTCAAAACGATCATTATTGGAATGGCACATATAACGCAGTTCATCTAGCAGATGCATGTCCCCAGATTATAAGAGTGATGAATTTTTCTGGATACGACAGTGCGAATCCAACAAATGGTACTCGTTGAATCTTGCCTTAAGTTTAATATGTGGGTACCAAAGAACAAAGAAAATATGTCTGTTATAGTATTTTTCCATGGTGGTAGTTGGACAGTTAGAACAGCTTCAGCGGATAAATTCAATGGTTCTATTTTGGCATTAAAAACCAGTTCAATTGTAATTACAGCAAACTTTAGATTAGGTTTCTTTGGATTTGCATATTTGAAAAATTCAGAAAAAATACGTGGTAATATGGGACTTCTAGATTAACAAGCAATGTTAAAGTGGATAAATAAACATATTCATCTGTTTAATGGCAATAGTAAAAGTGTTACTATTTTCGGAACAAGTTCTGGTGCTGCGTCTGTTGCAGCACATTTATTTTCAAATGGTAGTAAGCCATATTTTTATAGAGGAATTATGAGTTCAGGGACAATAACGCAAATGATGTTAACTGTATCAACTAGAATAGCTGATGAAAATACTCGAACTGTTGCAGAAAAGATTAATTGTACAAGTAAGGCAAATTCATCAATTACTACTGATGATCTTATTGCTGAATGTTTAAAAAATAAAACAGTAACAGAATTATTGGAAGCTACGAAGAATGTCAGTGCAAAAGGTCAGATGCCAACACCTTTTCCATTTATGCCTATTAATAATGATACTGTTTTCTTCAATGGAAGTATTGAAGAAATGTACAAAAATAAAAAATTCAATAAAGATGTTGACTTAATGATAGGAAGAACGGGAGATGAGGCTACTTTCTTTATGGCAACAGGTTTCACAAATAACAGTAAATTTGGTTGTCATTTTTATCCACAATTACCTGCGAATCACACAAACAATTTATGTGTCATGAATGAAAAAAATTTTGTAAATCTTGTTAGTTTTGGTTCTACAATCTTAAAATTAAATCAAACTGAAAACAACACCTTGATAAATATATATAAGGATTCTGCAACAACTTATACTAACAGATCTATACGACTTTTATCGAACTTTATTTTTGACTGTGAACTTTCTAGTTTTACATTAAAATATGCTAAGGTTACAAATAAAAGTGTATATTTGTATGAATATGCTAGACGTTCACCAATAAATTTATGGCCGGCGTGGACTGGTAAGTAGTAAATTTTTGTTATTTGACTTTATTTCCCAAAATCAAGATTTATATATATACAATTTATGTTAAATTTTAAAAAATATAATTTTATTTTTTTTATTTAAAATTAAATAATTATATTTAATTACAGGTGCAATGCACGGGGACGATTTAATAGATGTTTTCGGAATTCCATTTAGACATCCTGAGAAATATAAAAGTAAAAATAAAGAAAAGGGGGAAAAAAAAAGCAGAAAAAAGACAAAAAAAACAAAAAAAAAACAGAAAAAAGAGATAGTTTAAATGAAGAACAAGCGTTATCTGAACGAGTTATGTGGACAATAGGTAATTTTTCAAAATACGGTAATACAACTGCTAACTGGCAACAAGCAAAAGCTGACAATTTGACAGCTTTTATTTTAAATGGAACATCAAGTTTTGATGATAATAAAAACATGAATTTTACACCACCAACATGCGTTAAATTTTTTAAACTTATGAAGGATTACACAATGAGAATAATGAGAGGTAAAACTGAAATTAAGAAAAAACCAAATGGACAACAAAAAGGGTTGTTCTCTAGAACAGTAGATAGTGTTTTTGATTGGTTTAAAAAGCTTTTTTTTAAGCGGTAAAACATATTTTTTTAATGAATATGCATAAAATAACATATTTAAGTATATTTTAGAAAATTTAAATTAAAAAATATTTTTTGTTACATCAAATTTTTTGAATCAATAGTTTAGTTTTATAGTAGATGACACTTTCTAATTTTAAACCTTTGTTGCCTATGTGCAATTTTCTACCTAAACATGCTTTTTTGCAGTAAGTTATTACACTACTATGATTTTCAAACTTTTTATAAAACTTTTTTCCCAAAAAAACTTAGTATATTAATAAAAATACTAGAATTTATTCTAGTTTTAATTACCAATTTTTTATGGTTTTTTCTAAGAAAAGTTTTAATTATTTTTTGATAACGCTAAAGCATTGCATACTTATTATTAGACATTGCATCATTAAACACGCCGTATAGGAATTAGATAAAAAAATTTTTCAAAATTAATTCATTAACACAATTTTTTAAGTTTAATAAATGAAAGTTTTGTAGTAAATCTTTGGTTTATTGGAGATGTAGTAACAGCGTTTACATTTATTTTTCTGATCAAAAAAATTAATTTATAAAGTTTTTTTTAGTTTAAAAAAATGTTTCAGAAAATATTTTTAAAATGTAAAATTTGTTTTGAAACGATTTATTTTTTATTTAAATATACTTTTTCTACATAAAAGTTTATTTTTACAACATTTAATATTTCAAAATCTATAACAATAAGATGTTACCAACTTTAAAAAATCTAATTTTCTTAAATATGCTAAATTTGTTAACAACATTATTTGATATCATATGCACTTATAAAGATGCATATTAAGTAAAGTAAATTTACACTGAAAATTTTTCCGGGACAGAATGCTACGAAAATTGCAGGACTCGCATGGAATTTTCGCATACACGTGACAATTTGTTCCTGTATCTTTGAAAAATGTAGGAAAAAATTCTCTTGAATAAGCGTGACAGAATGTGGCGTATATTAAGTGACATTTTGTTCTTAAAAATACGTGACAAAATGTCTCGAATATTTTCCTGACAATTTGTTTTTTTATACAAATGATAAAGAAAAAGATAAATTGTAAAGAATAAGGAGGATAAGAGAATCCCAAGCATTCTATAATTTTATATCACATAACTCTACAATCTCAATTTCTCATCCCACTTAACCTAACATATTCTACTGCTTCAATTAACTTAATACCTAAATCTAACTACTAGGAGAGGGATAGAACTCACGCTTAACTAATAAAGAACTCATTCTTAACTAACTAAACTTTCACTCAAAGTCAGATTGTCACCTACAAGTGACAATATTGAAAATACAATAGTTTTTTCACCTTAAAATTTCAAATACCTTAAATTACCTATGTAAACTTACCTTTCATCTTGTTGGTGTTTCAACTGTCTTCAGGCAACACTGCAATGCCATTTTTTCTTTTCGCATCATCCTAAAATACAATATAAACAAAATTAAAATGATTTAAAATGTTATACAAAACTTATCTTAAATAATATTACCAGCAACGTCCTTGTTCTCCATTTGGTAGGTAGGAATATCAAAAATAAATATTTAAAAACATACTTTAGTAATATATAAAACTTACAAAATGAATGTTGAAATATTTTTTGAATATACAACTTCTTAATGTTATTTCTATGAAGAAATTTGGAGTAATGTTTATATTGTGTATATTTCTATGAAAACTATAAACTTATTACAAGAGATTTATCACCTTCTTATTTTATAAATAAATTGTAATTAAACACATTAAGCATAATTCTTATTAAATTATAGTTTTATTAATGAAATTTGAAAAAAAATTTATATATTGATATTTCATTTTTCTATGTGATTCTTTACCAAAATCTTATGTTTTCTGACATGATAAGATGCATTCTGGTTAGTGGGAATGGAAAATATTGTAATTTATGCCAAATAAATAATAACAAGCTTTTATCATATTACTACACTCTTAAGAACAATAAACTTTCAAGAATTTGTTGAATTATGAATATTTTTTTTTGTCAACCGCTGAAATGTGCTAAAAAATGCTTTTGATAATAATTCTTCACGGAAATTATTTGTTTCCAATGTTAATTTTTGAAAATTACGTATTGAAAACATTGTCACCTGTATGTAACAATCTCGACTTTGTCACCTACAGGTGACACTTTAACTTTGAGTGTTTAGAAGTTTGCTACTAGAGATGTAAATTGTCTACAAAACATTTTATGCTAAAAAGTAAATTATTTTTTTAGTATTTTAACAACTTTATTCAATCAAATTAATGTCAAAATATATTTTAAAGCACTCTCTACCATTAACTTTTACACATCAATGTCTTGTTTTGTCACATAGTTTCTACAAATTCTTAATAAATAAAAAAGATGATATGTTTCTCGAAAAATTAATATGGAAAATCAACCGATAAATTCCCAACATATTTTATTTAAGAGTTATGTAATATTTAGTCTTCTCATATTTTTAAAATAAAGAAAATAAGAAACAATAATAAAATTATAATAATTGATCGTTACTTACTGTCTAGCAATATTACTTAATTGATAACATTAAAAAATTTTATCATTTAAAAAAAATAATAATTAATTACTTTCAACAATTTTATTAGACAAATATTGTTCCGAAAGTACATCTTCAAGAACATAAACAATTTCAAAACATGTAGGTTTATCATCTTGATATGTATTCCAACATTTTAACATCAAATTGCATATCTTTTTTGATGTACATGTTGGTTTTTCTAATCTTACACTAGATACAACCAATTGCATAACCTCATGATTGTTTCTTCCTTGATATGGTAAATATCCCATAGAAAATATTTCCTATAATAAGATACCATACATCCATATATGACTTTTAGATTAAAATATACCGTCTAAGAATGCTTCACATGGTATCCAATTATCAGGTAACATAGCTTTTCGTACCTTTCAATAATAATTAGATTTATAGATATCTCTTGCCGTACCAAAATCAGCAATTTTAACTTTTTTCATTTCCATTAGTACCACCATTTAGGCAATTTCTTCCTGCAATATCTTGGTAAAAAAATTTATTAATTTTTTTTAATATTTATACTCTTGGCAATTTGATATGCTAAAAATGCTAAATAATACATTATTAATGGTTCATCACTTTTTATAGTAATTTGGAATTATTTGAAATTTTTCCATCCTGGCGATTTTCTATTAAAAAGCTTTCCAAATTTTCATCATCTAAAAACTCAAGAACTAAGCACCTTGGAGATTCATCTAATATGCAATCTGTAATGATACCTGATATTTTAGAGAGAAAAGATCAATTTTTAAACTGTATCAAACAACAAACCAAAGAGCAGTTAGAACAACTATCAATAATCAAGAGATAGTATAAGAGGGAAGAATACAACCAAAACTGGTGTGTTATCGGTTGTACCCAAACAACTGCTTTAAATATGATTAGTATAAATTTTCCTTTATTAAATAAATACTATTAATCCTAACAAATCAAGAAATTGTACTATGTTGAGATGATTAATTCGACTCATGATAAAATCTTCTGATGCAAAATTTTTTTATCATCTTGTGTTGTTGTTGGGAAAAAAGTTTTTACAGCAACTGATTTTTCAACTTCACCAACATTTAGAACACTCTCATATACTTTACTAAAAGTACCTTGTCCAATTAAATGCTTCAATGTTAAATCAGAACGTTAGATTTGTGCTATTACTGCAAAGGCAGATAGTGATAAACCATCAATAGATTCTATTTTAAATTTTACGTTTTGTTTTTAATTTATATAAATATTAAATGAATTAAACAAGATATGAAAAAGGAAATTTTCAAAGGTTGATATGATAAAAAGTTTTATATAATTAACTTGAATTAGCTTTATAATTAATTTGGTAATGCAGAAAATTTTTAATAAGTTTTTTGATTGTAGTTGATTTTTAATACTTTGTTTATCTTAATTTAGTAAATGATGAATGTTTTTTTCTTAGGAAAGATAAAGACGGATACAAATACCCCCAAAAAGTGATGACATGCCAGTTGACTTTACTAACCTGGCAGAATAGCTCAATTACAGATTGGGTTTTTCTTTGTGATCTAAGAAATAAAATTTATTGTACCTATTCTCTTTATACAGGTGTAAGTACCAACAATATTTTTAGAAAAGAGGATAATGGTTGTAAGTTATTAATTATTTCTCAAGTAAGATTCTATGTATTTTCAAATGTTCAACAGAATGATTTGATATCTAAACTTTAAAATATAATTTGTGTCTGATTCCAATATTTTCCTGAGTAAAAAATTTATTTTATTTTTAACATACTTCAGTTGTTAATGATATAATCACCATATATAAAAAGCAATAGTTAAATTTAATTTTTAAATAAGTGACATTTTGTAATTTAATCCAATTTTTTTCTTTGGAATGGCCTCTAGCATTGATAAATCATCTTCAAATGAAAATATAAAAATTACCAGACAATAAAAATCAAAGGAAGATATTAAAAGAGAAAATAAGGAGCTAATGTAAAGGCTACGAAAAGCTTTAATTCAAAGAATGCAAAAGGTTTCTGATAAGGAATATGCTAATTTAGAAAAAATAAAGAATTCTAAAGAGAAAAATGAAAAGATCATCAAGACACTCTAAGCAATCCTGTTTGATAAGTCAAACGAAAATGAATGAGAACCGAAATGTTTGCCAAATTAAAATATTGGAGAAGATATTGGTGTAAAATTTGTATTCATCTCTCTATTATCTACCGTAGAATCAAATTAAAGATCAAACAAACGTGGAAGTATTCGATTTGAAGAATACTTATTTAAGAGGACTCGTGTTTCAAAAAACGTTTTCCAAAGGAAATCATAGTTTCTAAAAAATATTCATTTTTGTTAAATGTTTTAAATGATCTTGATGAAAAAGAAAGTCATAATGATATAGATGGCTTATCCAATACATTAAAAAATGATTATTCAAATGAAAGGTTGAAACCAAATGAAATGACATTTCCGGAAACAAATTTCTTGCCTCCTTAAACAGTTTCTGCTTCTGTTAGAAAGTCGATTGATCCAAGGATTGAGATTAAGCAAAAAGAGAGCAATTCAATGCCTAGTTTAGCCACTATATAAAGTTTTTCAAAATTCTCGTTCTCTTGTAATCCATCACCATTATTCAACAGCGAAAACAGAAGTGTTCATTGTATATCACAATGTGAAGTTGCTTCTGAAGATGTGACACATAACTACACAACTGATGGGGTTAGAAAAAAGTTATATGAAAGCAGAAGTGATATTCCTTACATAAACTTTAACTGTATAAATTCCTTCACAAAGAAATATTAATTCAAAACTATGCACCGTGAAGATACTTTCTTAGATAAATTAAAGTATACTCTCAACAAGGAATATAACTTCATTAAACACTTATTTAACAATGGTAGAGATTAAGTTAAATGTGATAAAATGTTGGTAGAATTCATTTTAATGTTAAAGATATCATCATATGTTTTAATACAATAAAATTCTAATTATGCTTGTATTATTTTTTTTGTTAATAAAAAACAACTTATTTTCTTCCATACTTTATGACTATACAACCGAGAATAAATGTCATCCATTCTTAAAAATTTTTCTACTTTTTTAATAAGTATTAACCATGATAGCTGTAAAAATCTAGACAAATAAAGTAAATTGTAATTAATATATAAATGAATTACAAATAACAAACATATCTATTACACAATTTTTTTATAAAAAATTTAATCAATTTATTTTGGTAGATAAAATTGCAAAAATAATAAAGAAGTTATTTTATACATATAATGTTGGAAGGCTTTGACCGACCACCCTGTATTTTCCCAATAAAATTGGGAAAGTATTTTTGATTACCAAATACAACAATATTGTATACTAAATAAAAGCTTATCTATTTGTTAATTTCTATTAATTATCATAAAAATGAAGACTGTTGATATTGAAACACTAAAAGGTCTGATAAACAGTCCATCTGGAGAAACAACTTTTTCAATTTATTATAAAAATCAAAAGTTTCGTGGTGCAATAGAGGGACCTAGAGAAAGTGACATATTAGACAATTTCGAGCGTGACCACCTAAGAAATCTTCAATCATTTTTTTCAAAAACATATTATGATATTATGTATAATAATGTAAACTACAAATTAATATAAATAGAGTAAAAAATATTATTCAAATTTATACATAAATAAAAAGAATAAATTGAATATTATTCTTTTAATAAATGCGATCATTTCTTTTAAAGTGTTTACGCCAATAAAATATTTACTTGTGTGAATAAAGCAATTTCAGATACTGATTGGAATTTTTAAACTATTATGAGTGATAAAGTAGTTACCTAAGTGATGAGTAATTCTATAGCATCTAAAAGTTTTTCAAAATTCAAATTATCTGCTCAATTAGTAGAGGGAAATTTTGATCTTAAGAACACGTCATACTTGGTATATGATGTTTATCAATTAGATGCTATCGAGGAACATGAGTTATTTTTGAAGTTTTCGAATAAAATTGATGTGGATAAAAAAGATAAGTGTGATAATCTAGTAGATGATGAAAATAATGAGGGGGAGAAAATGATAATGGAGAAGATGCATTTACAGCCAAGTTTATGATTATATCTATCAAGCAGAAGCAAGGAACTAAATTTATAGAGATGTTAAAGCAGTTTACATCAAAAGGTGATGTTAATTCGTATATAACAAAATTCAAATTAGCTGTAGCAGCAGATAAGAGAGAGTTGAATGATTCAGTTGTAAAGTTGATATTGAAGTTGGACGATTCCATAATAGTGCGTTTGTAATCGGAGATTATGGATTTTGAAGGACTTCCTTCGTCTGCTATTCTGTTAATTATGAAAAAGTGGTATACGATGCATCATTCTTTAGAGAACACTATTTTGAAGTTAGCTAGTTTTAAGTTAAAGACAGGTAATAGTGAAGAGTTTAAAAGTCGTCTAAAAAAGCTACAAGATTTGGTTGATAATGCTCATAAGAATTCCACTTTGAAACAAATGAAAGTAACGTTTAAAACTGAATTGCTTAGAGTATGTGTTAATATGAAACAGCTGAGAGAATTTATCTTAATGAGCCTTCACACAAGTATAATGGAATTGATCGAGAAATTGACTTATTTTAATTTGATTTATCATGTAGAGAGAGATCATAGTTTGGGTCACAAGAAGAATAGTATAAAATATTATGAGTGTGAACAGTATGGTCATAAGAAAGATCAATGTAAGAAAAGCAAGACAGAGCAAGGTGAAAGCTCATCGTATTATAGAAGAGGAAATGAGCAAGATGATGCTAGATCATCAAAAAATAAAACGTTATATTATATAGTTGGGTTAGAAGATGTAGTTATCAATAATATGAAGCTGTAGAAAGTGATGATGAACGGTCTAAGATGTTGGATCAATTCACTATAGGAATTCGTATTGAAGACTACATTTATGAGGCACTGGTTGATACTGGCGCAGAAGTATCTATTTTACCAAAACGGGCAGTTGATATGGAGAAGATGATTTCATGTAATAAAAAGATCAAAGGTTATGGTGATGGAGAAATTATATTGTGCAAAACTTGTATGGTAAAAATTGATTTTCTAAAAAATAATTTAGAAGGAGTTTATTTCATATAGTAGATCATGTTGAGAAGAGTTTGATTATAGGTAGCGATCTTATCTAACAGTTGAATATGATACTCAATGGGAAAGAAAGATCAGTTTATATTGATGAAACTAGGTGTATTAAATTGATGTATCAAGAGAAGTCGAAACTTAATACACTTACGTTGATTACAGAGAAAATGAATTTTAAGATTCTCGTTGAACGTAGTTTTCCATATATAACATCAAGATCAGAGATGACTTAGGTGAAGGTAAAGTTATAACTGATAAAATACATCTAATGGCTGGTAAAAAAGCGAAAAAAAATTGTTGCATATTCAATTTTATTTATTATAAAGAAAAATTTTTGGCTTATTTTGAAAATTTGCAAATATTAGAAGTGATAAATAATGAACCAGTTGATTATATACATCCACTTTTAGTTATTTCTAAAAAGAACAGCTGGAGATGTTGTGTTGATTTGCGTCATAAAATTCAATCACACAATCGCAACATATACCATCTATTCATACGTTGGAATTGATTAATCAAATCGAAGGGTTTGATTACTATTCTTCGATTGATTTAAAGAATGCTTTCTTTCAAGCAGGCCTTAGTGAAAAAAATTAAAATTTATTTGAAGTACGTGCCTTCAATTATACTATCGTTTACTTAGATTAACTCAAGGAGGAAGATGTACACAATTCAATTTCAGAAAGTAGAAAATCAAGTGATCAGTGCTTTAAGTAATGTTATATGTTATTAAGATGATTTCTGTGTAACGACAAAAGGTAATCTAGAATTACATATGTCAACGGTTTTTGATTTATTGAAACGTATTCAACAGGTTGGTTGAAAAATAAATTTTGAAAACTCACATTATGAAAGTGATAGGATTCGCTTTTACGGTATGAAGTGTCTAAAGAAGGTGTAAGAATATCAGATGAGAATAAGAATCTTTTTTTGAATCGGAAAACACCTACTAATAAGGGTGAATGGGTATCATTGCTTGCTTCAAGTAATTATTTTCGTTCAAGTACACCAAATTATGGAAATTTGACAGCCGGGTTGGTTATATAATTTAGCTTATTTTGTTACAGATAAAAAAGATAAAATAAATTTTGATGACAAAAATTTATGTGCGTTGAAAAGTTTAAATGAGGCTATGGGTAATTCTAAATGATTAAAACATTTGGATCCAAATAAACAAATTTATATAGAAGCTGACGCTACATATTTGGCAATCGGAAACTTTGCTTACCAATTAGATGGTCAATATTTTACCAATTCAGTACTATTCAAAGAAGTCAACAAAATGTAAATGTAGTAGCTATGTTACATATTTAGAACTTTATTCAATAGTTTGTGGAATTCAAAAGTGTACACACAAATTAAAGATTCCGCAATGTAAAATTTACATAACAATGTATGTTAAATTGTATTACATATAAAAAAAAAGAAAATTTTACAAAAATGATTAGAATTGTTAAGCATTTTAGGTAAAATTTTTTTTTATTTTAAAAAGAATTATATTACATTTGAGGAAGAAATGTATGACAATTGAGAATTAATTGTATAACAATTTAGGCAGAATTGTTATGCAAATTTTAGAAGAAAATAAAAATATATTATTTAATTATATACCATTTGGAAAATAGAAAAATATACAAAAAGATTAAAAAATTTAAAAAAATTATTGTAAACTAATTAATGTCCTAAATTAATATAATATACTTAATAAAAGTTTGAAATATTAAATATAAAATCAAAGAAATAATGTTAATACTTAAAAAATTATCATTTAAATGTATAAAGACTTTTTTTCTAAACATTAACAATATATTTGTATTTCAAGATAAATTATAAAATTTTTATTAATGGAAACACAAAATAAAAATTATCAAGAATTCAAAAAATAGATCAACAATTGTTAAATAAATAGGATGATATTTAAATATATATACATGCATAAGTTAGATTTAGAATCATTATTTTTATTTCTTATTTTCTTATTTAACAGATTATGAGACTGAACTTGTCATCATACTAACTCTGTGTGTTTAAAAGAAATTATTTATTTACTGTGTGTAAATAACCCTAATTTGGCGATTATTCATAAGTTGAATTTCTAAGTGAATATATACTTCGTGTTTATGCTGATATTTATTAAATCAAATTGTGTATTGTTTTCATATAACAATATTTTAGTATTAAAAAATATCTGATTACACTTACTAATCGTTTCAAAATGGTAGACGACAAATTATCAAACAAAGTCATCAATATCTCTGAGGTAGTGAAAATTATGAGAGGGTTATCAATCACTAATCTGGTCAATCAAGAAAATTTTTTACTATTGAAAGAAGATTTTTCAACATTGTTGGAATGTTTAAGTTGGAAATATGAAGATTCTAAAGATAAAAGTTTAAGTACTGGTTGATCTGCTAAAATCATAAGATTAACTCTATCGGATGATTTAAAAAGGGAATTTTTGTATACTGATAATTCTTTTGATCTGATAAAGGATATTGAAATGAAATTCAAGCGAACAACAATTATTGATATCATTTATTCAAAATCTGAATTTTATATTTCCCAAGAAACTGATCCAATGACAATGATCTCAAGAGTTAAAAGTGCTGTAATGCAATTTAAGCAACTAGATCAAATTATTAATGATACAGAGATGTGTCATATAATTTTGACAAAACTGGATGCTAAGTATGATATCGAAATGATCAGAAATTATTTCTAGTAATAATTAAAAATTCAATTTACAAATTAAAAAGGGTACTTGAACTTATAAAAATAAACAAGAATAAATTCAAGAAACAATAAGTCTAAATAAACAAGCAAAAATTAATTTATTAAATTGGTTTTTCCCACTTAATCAGATAAACTCACAAAAAACATATTGTATAGGATCAGTGATCAAGGTTAAAAAGGACAAAAAAATGTATATAAGGAAACTAAAGAATCCCCAGATTTGTCATGGATTGTATATAGAACCTAGCTAAGAATTTTTTGTTTCTAAAATAATCTCCCTATTTGCTGTTGTTTAATATTGTCGTTAATAAATAATTAATTAATTAAATTGTATTTTTATTCTACCTAAATAGCTACACCGTGGCACCATAACGATATGATGAAAACAACTCTTACTGACTCAATAACTTTGAAAGATTTGGTTCAAAGAATAAAATCTCAATCAGAAGCAATGGTAACTAATAATATTATTAAAACATTCTTTTACGTAAAAAAAGAAATTTAGTTCACATAACGGGAATAAAAATTATTAAATTAAAAGAAATAATGTAAAATCTCAGCTTTGCTGCAATTGTAGAGGAACAAGACATCAAGCTAAAGTTTGCCCTTTACCTTCTAATTATGTAAATTTCAGTGTTGAAGAGAATGTTGATAACTTTATAGATGAAGATAGTAATTATGGTTTCTTTGTGGGAACAATTGCATCAATGACACAAACAGTGTAGAGCTTATGGATCATTGATTCAGGTGCATCTGTTCATATAACAAATGAAAAATTTAAATTATCAAATCTTCGTCTACTAGATAAACATATACCGATTAAAATGGCTGATGATACTATATTAGATATTAAAGAATGTGGTGATTTTTATATTGATAAAATATTAGTAAGAAATGTCTTATATAGTGAAAATTTAACTGCTAATTTACCATCATTTGTAAAGTTGATGGAAAAAGGTTTACTGGTTATTAATGGTAGCGAATTTAAATTGAAACAAAAAGATGTATCTATTCCAATTCTTTCCAAATCTGGGGTTCTTATAATTAATCAAAAGATAAAAAATTTTAGAGTTGATGATGACTTAATGTGACACAAATGTCTTGGACACGCTAATCCTAGATTAATAAAAGAAGTTACAGATTTAAAATCTATCACTGATCCGGCATATTACCTAAATAATTATCTATTTTATTGGTCAACTAAAAGGTAAATCAAAGTTGCACGTTCTAAATTTATAGCGGAATTATTTGCTTTAGTTTATGGTACAGATATGTTAATGCATTACTGGAAAATTTGTGAAGTTATTTAAACCGAAATCTAAACTTATTCTATATACTGACAATTTATCATTATTTAATTCTTTAAAACAAGTAACAGGTTATAGTTTAAAAGCAAAAGCAGTTGATATTGACTTTATTTATCTTCAAGAATGTTTAAAGGAAATAGAAGTAATGCATGTTAATTATGAAGAAATGATTGCTGATTCACTAACAAAACTCCTCTCTTCAGAAAGATTAATGGATGTATTTACTGGTAGAGGGAAAGTGTTGAATAAATAGGATGATATCTAAATATATATACATGCATAAGTTAGATTTAGAGTCATTATTTTTATTTCTCATCGTCTTATTTAACAACAATATATGATTTAATAAAGTGATTTATAGAAAATATGAAAGATAAAATATTTGAAAATTATTAATAAATTTGTTACATATTTCATACTACATATATATTAATTACTAATTAGCTATAATAATAAAGTCTTAGTTAAATTTATATAAAAAAACAAATATATTATAAATATTTAGAGGAAGAAAGTACTTCTAATATTTAAATAACAATTTTTTTAAAGTACTAACAGTATTTTGTATCATTTTATATTAAATGATTCAATCTTCTATTAAGTAAATTATATAAATTTTAACCTTCAATTATTTTATAAAAAAATTGTTCAATTTCTAATCTTTTTATATCTTATTTTTCTGTTTTCCAATAGGAAAATAATTAATTAATTATATTTAACAATTTTTTCTAAAATTTGCATAACAATTCTTACTAAATTGTCATACAATTCTTCCTTAATTGCAAAACAATGTTACTTTAAATGCATAACAATTCTTTCCAAATTGTAAAACAATTTGAATAAAATTGTATCTATTCAAAAATTAGTAAAATATAATACAAAATTCATTAAATTGTTATTATAACTTTAGATGAATTGTATAACAATAAGCAATAAATTGTAACTTTAAATTGCGGAATTTTTAATTTGTGTATAGAACGTTACTTTCAGGAAGCAAGTTGACAATTTATACAGATCACAAACCACTGGTTGGTCTGCGAACTGGTACAAATATTCCAAATTATATGGAATTGTTATTTTCAGTTGAAGATCAAGAATATGAATTAATCTATAAACGAGGTCATGAAAATCATACGGCAGATTTTTAAAGTCGTGTTAATGTTATTTCTTCAATTAAAAGTTTTGATGATGTGGAAAGTAAGAGAGTTAATGAAATTTTTAATCAACCAATACTTAATAAAATGAAAACGTTACCGTTTATGAAAGTTAATGAATTAGCTGATTTCTTTTTCAAAGAGTTACATTTACAGATGGGACATCAATCATTATATCGTATTCATAAGTTAATTAAAGAGAGATTAGTTATTAAGAAAATTCGTGGAAAGTTAATCAGAAAATTAATAGTAAAATTTGGAATGTGATATTTGTCGTTCAAACAATACTTTAAAGAAAAATAGTTATTGTCCCGAAGGGAACCCCTGTTTTATATCATTGGTATATTAATATTAAATAAAGATAAATCAGACTTAAAACTTTCTGACACCTGTGGCGATCCTGGCTGTTATTTAATATTTAACTTGTTTCTTAACCTATTATGAAAGAAGAATCAGATGCGCTAATGAAGATGAGTAAGGCCGAGTTATCATCGTTGCTATCATCTACTCTCTCGAATCAACCCAAAGTTAAGTCTCTTTTTGCTGGTCAAATGGATTTTGATTTGTTTTTGTTATCAAACCACCATTTTTTCTGTAATCTCCCTCTTTTAACGGTTGAGAGTGAAAAAGTTGGCAAATTGATTCAAACATTGTCAGATGATGTCGTAAAAGAACTTGCTGAATTTTTTTGGTATAAAATTCATGTCTTCAACTTCCTACGATTCTGTGATTGAATATTTGCAAGAGCGTTATAACAAAAAAGAATCTCGTTTTTCTGTTATAGCTAGATTGTCGGACACTTCAAAGAAACAAGACACATTATTCGACTGGTTTTCTCGTTTACGTTCGATGACTCATCAGTTCAAGGCAAAATTTAGTACAGAACTGTGCGATCTTGTGATTATCAAAGACATTATATCTCAACTCCATGAACCATTGAAGATTGAATCTATTAAGTATGTTGAGTCCACGTCGCTTAAGGAACTTAATCTCACAAACTTTTTATCTTATGTAGAAACTCTTCAACTGGCAACTTCTATAGACCAAATTGATGCATTTAAAGTTGTCAGAAAAAAGCGTCAAAGAAAGAATCCACGTTATCGTAAACGATCTTTCGGCACCAAGCAGAAAGACGTTGATACTATCACTTTTGATTCAGTCGATTTTTTGTCAACATGCTCGAAATTTATTGCTGTGAATCTATCCTCTACTGTTTCATGTAATATGAAGATTGATACAGGTGCTGATGATTCTGTTCTACCTTTTTCTTTTTACAAAAAGAATCTCTCGAATGTCCCGCTTCAAAAAACTTCAAAGATTTGTACTTCAGCTACTAATGCTTCTATTAAAGTGTATGGCTTTTTCAATTTTTTATTCAATAATGTTTCTTATCCTTGCTATGTTGCTGATGTTGCAAGACCGCTTTTAGGTGGTAACGCGGCTTGGATAGCCGTTCAACTGCAATTATCTTCAAAAGTAGACGAAATCAAGCACGATCCTAATCTCCTCTCACAAATCAAACAAAAATTTCCAAACTTGTTCAATCTTTCAGGTAAACAAACTGGTGTTCATGATTATGTTGTTGATGACGATATACTTAATCATCATCCAATTTTTATCCCACCACGTCGTATTCCTCTTGGACTGGAAAATGATGTTAAAAGTATCATAGAAGAATGGGAAAAGCAAAACATTATCACGAAACACACTTCAATTGCTAAATGGAATACGCCATTGTGTTTAGTTAAGGCATCAACAAAGCCCTTACGTATCTGTATGGATTTTTCGGCAACTGTTAATCGTGTTACGAGTACTCGCTGCACTTTACTTGATAATTTTGATGTTCTTTTTAGGGATTTAAGTGATGCTTACTTCTTCACACACTTAGACCTATCCTCAGCATTTTTGCAACTACGGTTATCTGATTCACTATCATCCATAATGACTTTTAAAGTTTTAAATACTACTTATAAATGGCTTCGTTGTCCTTTTGGATATAAAAATTCTCCATACCATATGCAAACATTTTTATCATGGGTACTTCGTGATTGTGTTGAATGTACGAAAATCTACTATGATGATATTTTAATATATGCATCAAATATGTCAGATCTTACTAAATATACTTTCCAGGTTTGTGAACAATTGGACTATTATAATTTCGTATTGAACGTACAAAAGTCAGTTTTTGGATCCAATGTTGTCTGTTTTTTAGGCTGGAAGATACAAAACGGAAAACGTTACTGGACTGATGCTGCCAAAAATTCCATTCTTTCAATTCGCTCTCCCCAAAATGTCGCTGATATACGTACAATTTTAGGTGTTTGTGCTCATTACGCTGATGCTATTCCAAATTTGATGAATTTTATTCCCTTACTTTCTCCGTTGTGTCGTAAGTATGCAAAATTTGAATGGAGCTCCACATTAGAATCACTTTTTCAAAAATTCAAGGCTAGCATTCTATCATTATCACATAGCTACTTCTTTAAGAAAAATCGACCGACCTATTTATCATGCGATGCTTCAAGTACCGCAATTGGAGGCGTGCTAGAACAACAAGTTAATATTGGTGGAAAGTCAGTCCGTGTTCCAGTTTTATATTTTAGTAAAGCTCTATCTCAGTCACAAATCAATTACTCTCAAACTGAAAAAAAACTTTTCGCACTGATCACTGGACTTCAAAAATTAAAATATTATATCATGGCTTCCAACTGCAAAGTTTTTGTAGATCATAAGGCACTTTGTTATCTGATAGATGTCAGTTAAGGCAAAAAACCAATTCCTGATCATATTTCTGGTCGTCTTCAACGCTGGCTACTAATTGTTCAATCTTATTGTCTGTCTGTTGATTTTATCCCAACATCTAATTTTTGCATGCCGGATCTTCTTTCTAGAATGGTAGCTACAATGGATACATCTTCTGAGTTAGTTATTTCGGAAATGTGTGTTGAAAGAGAGTTTGCTGCTGTTAACTTCAATACCTTCTTTTCGGAAAGTGATTTTCGTTCGGCAACCTCTGAAGATGTGGATATTTGCAGAATCAAAAAGTTTCTTAGTGATGGTTTTCCCGTTTTTTCATCTCTATCAAAACATGACAAATGGATTTATAGAAATAAAAAAACACTTTGTGTTGAAAGACGAGGTTCTCTTTTACAAAAATCGCTATTATCTTCCTTCAAAACTAATCCCTCAACTTTTAAAACAATTGCATAAAAATCACAACTCTGTAGCTTCAATGTATTCTATGGTACTAAACGAATGTTATTTTAAGAATTGTTACGAAGATTTGATGCGGCTTTGGAAAGATTGTGCTAAATGTCAGCAATCCAGAAGAAAACCACCAATTCGTTTTTCTTTTTGGAAAGCTTCACGACCACGCCAATTTATTCATCTGGACATTTGCTATTGTTTTGGACATAAAATTCTTCTTGCTGTTGATAATTGGAGCGATTTTCCATCGGCTTGGCTGTTGAAGAGTATAACTTCCTCTTCTATTATCTCATGTTGTAAGGAATATCTTCTCACCTATGGACCCATTGAATTTTTCATAGTGGATAGTGGACGTCAATTTATTAGTAAAGAATTTTTATCTGTTTTTCTTAATGTAAAAATTGTTCCACCTGAAGCTCACCATTGTAACGGAAAAGTAGAACGTCATTGTCAAAACTTAAAGAAATTTGTTCAACAAAATTATGGCACAAAAATCACCAATATCTTAGATGACTATCTTTTCAAATACAGATATGAGACAATTTCGTTAGGACAAGAACCCTCTTATCATAAGTTTTTTAATACTATCGTTAATTTCCCTCGGATTCTTAATATGAAAACTTCTGAGAATGCTAATGAAAAGGTTAGACAATTTTCAATTAAGCAAACAGTTAAAGCTTTCCACAAAACAGGAACCAAATGGCGTGAGGGTATAATTATTGATAAACTATCTGACTTCATATACGCTATCCGTCTCTCTAACGGTGCTACAATAACTCGTCATGTTAATGAAATAATTAATTAATATTTAAAATTTACTTTATTTTATTTACATATATGTCATTTTATGATTTGTACCCCAAATCCTTTTTGAGGGGGACTGTCCCGAAGGGAACCCCTGTTTTATATCATTGGTATATTAATATTAAATAAAGATAAATCAGACTTAAAACTTTCTGACAGTTATCATCACCCAAAAGCTGATATAATGGAATGTTTATGTATAAATTTTTGCAAAATCTCAGAAGATAATTGAGGAGAGAAAGTATTACATGGAATCTAGGATAGATTCTCCAAATACATTAAATTTTATGCAATTAGAAGAACTTCATATTTAATTCAAAAAATATTACAGGAATAGTTTAATACTTTTGGATATCCCAAGTACTTATATTCGAATAATGCTAAAGTACTACACAGACAACAATTAATAGAATGGTTACAATTAAATGACATAATTAGTACTTATTGTGCACCTTATGAACATCACAATCCAGAGATTGAAAGAGGTTTTCGTATATTCAAAGCAATTTATGGGAAATTACCAATAAAATCAAAAGATGTACAAAAAAACCCTAGCGGAGTGGCACATATCATGAATACAACGGAACAAAAATATTTACAATGTTCTCCATATACTTTGGTTTTAAGAAACAATCCAAGATTGAGGGCTGACAATCTAATGAATTTGAAAAAAACAACGACGGTCAAGGAGAAAAGTTTATGAAGCTACAATATGTTTTGAGAAGAGCGATAGGATAGATCTAGTTATCCTGTAAATTCTATGTTTAATGAAGGACAAGAAGATTACTACCGTGGGGATAAACTGCAACCAAGGACTGAGAAAGGCAAAATACTTTACAAAGACAATGGTGTTACAAAAATTCAACCGGATGGAATTAATAACAATCGACAATGCAACTGGACTTCAAATGGTAAAATGAAACCTGCTTTTGTTAACAATAAGGATGGAATAAGGAAAAAGTAAAAAATATTATTCAAATTTAAACATAACAAAAAGCATAAATTGAATACAATTGATTTAAAAAATTAGATCATTTCTTTTAATGTGTTGACACCAATAAAATATTTACTAATAATAATAATATTCAAAAAGAACTATGATTTATACAGGTTATCAATAAGATTTATCGATTAAGAAAAGTCGAAAATAAAACCCTATTTTAATCACAAAGTATAAGAAAAAAAAACAAAGATTTGAGTAGAACATCAATTATTTTACACTTTTTTGGTGACCAAATTGATTTGTAAAGAAAATTAATAAAATAAAATTTATGATAATATATCAAATATTGCTCAAGATCTGAAATGAATTTGACTTAGAAACCAAAATTTTTATCTGACAGGACCAAAAAAGACAAATAAACTTTTTGATACTTTTATTATATTATACAGTCTTAATTTAAAGATTTATAAGATTAAAAAAGAGTGTATAAACAATAAGATTGCCAAAATGCTAAGATATAAATATTTTTGTAATAAAAGATTTATATAATTTATTTTTGATATTAAAAAATTGATCATCGATTATGAAAACTTACTTTAGCTATATTAAATATAAAAATATCAACATTAAGTCAATAAATCAATTATATGTACACACAAAAGAAAAAAAGAACAAATTTTGACAAATCTATCTGAAATGCAATAAAATGTCCCATCATTTTAAAATGTCAAAATTTATTCAAATTTTAAAGAATTAAGCGACGACATTCCACCGCGAAGAACGTAAAATAATGACATTACGAACTCTATCAAATATTAAAAATTAATAAAAAATTAATACATATCAATTGTATAATTTTTTGTATTATAATTTAATAAAGTTTTAAATTAAATGTTTCTTTATTTTATTATTTGCAGAGTCCAAAAATGGATAAATTAAGTTCAAATGTTAACTGTCAATTTTGTGATAGAAAAGTTGAAAAATCAAGATATTTGAATCATCAAAGAGATACGCATGAATATGCAGATGATAGAATTTTAAAATTAATTGATTGCCCTGTATTTGAATGTGAAACAAAGTGTATCAAAAATCTTTTAAAAACTTAAAAATTCATTGGAGAAAATTTCAAGTTCTTTATTTCAATCATAGACGTGATAGTAAAAAGTACGTGAATAAAATCAAAATTTAAAACTATCGTTTTGATTGTAATTGTGTTTACAATATATAAAATGTATATATAGTAAAAACAATTTTTATTTTTAAAAATATTATAACTCATTTTCTAAAAATGTTCTCAAAAATAAAGAACAAAGATATATTATTTAAAAAATGATAGCTCATTTTCATGCGATTTTGCATTTAGAATAATTGTAAGAGTTTTTATAATATCAAATTAAAATAATAATAAATTTATTTGGTTTGACGACTCTATATAAACAAAAAAACTGATAAAGAATTTTTCTTCTAATGTTGAGAAAAGTTAGTGAACCATGTGATTGAAAGAAAATATTTCATTTAATTCTGAGAAGTATTTGTTTCAAATTTTATATGAAATAGACATTTAATTTTCTAGTTTATAAAGAATACTTAAACTATTACTTTGATTTACTGGAAAAAATTTTGGTGTTGATTTCTTTTCAATTATTTTTAATAAGATTGTTTATAATAATTTTTCAGTAAACTATGCTCAGAAGATATTTTCATGTGCAATTATAATATAAAATAAATGATTTCTATAAACCAATGTTTAGAAAAAAATAAACTTTAAATGGCGAGTATGGCAATTTTTTTAACTTTTATAAAAAAACTTGAACCCATTGTTTTCACTAATACCATATATTTGTTTTAGAAAATATTAAATGGTTAAAAAGTTATTTTACGTTAATTAAAAATGGTATCAATATCTGTAAATTCAAATAGCTTTTTTTTTAATGATCTTTATTTCAAAATTAATGACTAAAGCATAAATATAATATAATTCTGTTAATTTATACTGTATTTTTTATTTAATAAATAAGAATATAAATGTTGTTGTAATTTAACAAATATTGTATTTTTTCTTTTATTTCTACAAGAAAGTTCCTCTAAAAATATTGAATTTATATAAAATAATTTATGTTTAATGAATTTTTAATTATCTATTTTGTTTTCATATACGAAATAATGCGACGAAATTAGTCGCAAATAAAGAAAAATTTGAATTTTAATTGGTGGGACAAATTTATTTCATTTTTTGCAAATCTGTGTTCTTTTTTTTTCTGTGTAAAGTATTCCATTAAATAAGTATGTTAAATAATTTATCTACATTTACTTGAAGATTAACTGTAATCAAATTTGTTAGATATTCATAAAATAATATCATTTTAAACCATTCAGTTTAAATTATCTCCAATTCTATCATTGTGTTTAAAACTTTTTTACAATAAGAAAATCTCATTTTTAATAGCTTATTTTCATGTTTTATTAGCTTTTCCTCCTACGTGTTTTTTGTTGTTGTAATGAATATCAACAAAATAACATGTTATATCAACACACCTTATTACAATTTTTTAATATTAAAATACAGATAAATTTTAAAGAATTTAAATAATTTTTAATGCATACAGAATTTTGTTTAGTTAAAAACTAAAAATTAATTAAATATACAGTTAGCATAAAGTTGGGCTTTTTTGAAACAAAAAATTGCATTTAAATTTTACAACTAAAATTATCTTTTTTTAAAAAGTAAGATTGATTTTCTTAAATTTTTATATCAAATTAGTTTAATTTTCGAAACATTTTACTTTTTAAAATATTAAAAATTTAAGTATTCATGATTATAAGTAACTAAGTAAGAAATTAAAGTAGTTTTTTAAATGTTACTTAAATGGATATTTTATTTGTAATTTTTATTTTCTTTAAAATTGTAAGTCTATATTTAACTGTTGATTTTTATGTTTGAAACTTATCTAAGATATGTATTTATAGCTTTTATACTTTAAAAAATAATAATTCTAGTTCATCTGTAATACAAAATAAAAGTAATGAACTAGATTATAATTATAGAATAAAAAAAAGTATAATAAAAAACAAAAGTCTTAAGTGGGCACTACCAATTCAATATCATATTAGTAAAAAATTAAATGTACCTGTTATACAACAAGCAATTAATATAGTTCAAGAAGAGACTTGTTTGATTTTTAATAAATCAACAAAAAATATAAGAAAAGTAAGAGGAATAAATTTTAAAAAAGATTATTATGGATGTGGTTCATATGTTGGAATGAGAAAAGATGAAAAACCGCAATCAATTCTTCTTACCGATGATTGTTCAAAAAAAAAGTTGGAAGTGTTCTTCATGAAATATTTCATACTTTAGGTCTATATCATGAACACTCAAGAAGAGACAGAACTAAATTTATCAAAATAAAAAAAGGGAATGCGTACCCTGATCTTAGATATAACTTTGTAAAAAATCCAACTAATAATTCCCAAAATTTCAGCATTCCATATGATTTAGGATCTCTTATGCACTATGACCTTAAAGCTTTCGGTTATGGTGATGCAACTATTGTGCCACTAGACCAAAATTATAACAATACAATTGGTCAACAAAATAACTATACTTTCAATGATATCAAATTGGTAAACTTTTTTTATTGTAATGATACTTGTAATAGTACTACACCAAAACCAGAATGTAAAAATCACGGTTATCAAGATCCAAGAAATTGTAGTCGATGTAAATGCCCTCATGGATTTGCTGGAGATACATGTGAAAATTTGAAACCACAATCAAATACTACACTATGTGGTGATCAAACTATTAATGCAACTACGAATGAACAAATTTTAACAAAAAATGGTATTATGAATTGTACATTTGAAATTAAATCGAATTCTAGTAAAAAAATTATGATAATTATTAAAAATATAACTGCAAACCCAGCCCCTAATCCTAAAGAACATTTATATTGCTTTCAACAAATGGCATTAGAAATTAAACATAGAGAAGATAAATCGATAACTGGGCTTAATATTTGTGGAAATGCAACCATCCCAATAATTATTACTTCTGAAGGAAATTCAGCAATAATTTTATGGTATGGAAAAGAAGAAAATCACTCATTTAATTTAACTTACCAAGAAATTCAGGATGAACAATCGACTAATTAATTTTCTAAATTTGCTTTTTAGTAGCTTTTAAAACTTAATATGACTTGTTAAATAAATTTTTATATTGAATTCAGAAAAATAAATTACAAATTTATAAAAAATGTTCAATTTATTTATACTGATGAATTGAGTTTTAAACTTTTACTTCTGGTATATTTTCATTTTGAAAATATCAAACCCTAAATTAACGTTAAACACTCGTATTTTAATATTGAAACAAGTACACAAAAAAAAGACACAGGTTTGCAAAAAATGTAATAAATTTGTCCCACCAATTAAAAAATTTAAATTTTCTTTTGTGCGAATAATTTTATCGCATTATTTCACATATGAGAACAATAGTAATAATTAAAAAGTCATTAAACATAAATTATTTTATATAAATTCAATATTTTTAGAGAAACTTTCTTGTAGAAATAAAAAAAAAAATACAATATTTGTTAAATTACAGCAACATTTTTATCTTAATTATTAAATAAAAATATAGTCTAGATTAACAGAATTATATTATATTTATTCTTTAGTTATTAATTTTGAAATAAAGATCATTAAAAAAGTAGCTTTTTAGATTTACAGATATTGGTACCATTTTTAACTAACGTAGAATATCTTTTTTAATTATTTAATATTTCCTAAAACAAATATATGATATTAGTGGAAACAATGGGTTTAAGTTTTTATATAAAGTTAAAAAAATTGCCATACTTGTCATTTTAAGTTAATTTTTTTTTAAACATTGGTTTATAGAAATCATTTATTTTATACTATAATTACACATAAAAATATCTTATGAACATGGTTTACTGAAAAAATATTATTTACAAATTCATTAAAAATAATAGAAAAAAATCAACATCAAAATTTTTTCCAGTAAATCAAAGGAGTGATTTAAATATTCTTTATAAACAAGAAAATTAAAAGTCTATTTTTTATAAAATTTAAAACAAATATTTCTCGAAATTAAATAGAATATTTTCTTTCAATCGTATGGTTCACTAGCTTTTCTCAATATTAGAAGAAAAGTTCTTTATCAGTTTTTTCCTTTATATAGAGTCATCAAACCAAATAAATTTATTATTATTTTATTTAATATTATAAAAACACTAACAATTATTCTTTTAAATTTTTGATAAAATTAAACAATTGATATGATTCCTCTAAAATTTTTTATCTTTTTTTGTAATTTTTCTTCTGCAATCTCCTGCTAGCATTTAAATAACTTGATAAAGAATATTCGAAGCTTTTAATAAAGCAATATTAGTACACAATTTCTAAAATATCAAATTAATTCAATCGTTAATTTTACAATTTTTTAATAAAAATAATAATAATTTTTGTTATAATCTGTAAAGTAAAGATACAATGAAACCAATTTTAAGAAACATTAGCGTATAAACTATATACACTATATAAGAATACATTCAAGACACGAGAAGTAATATAATTTTAGTCCATTTTTGGATTCTATAAATAATAAAATAAAGAAACATTTAATTAAAAAAATTTATTTAAATATAATACAAAAAATTATACAATTGTTATATATTAATTTTAAAATTAATTTTTAATATTTGATAGTGTTCGTCATATCATTATTTTACGTTTTTCGCGGTGAAATGTCGTCGCTTAATTCTTTAAAATTTGAATAAATTTTGACATTTTAAATTGGTGGAACATTGTTTTGCATTTCAGATAGATTTGTCAAAATTTGTCCTTTTATTTTTTTGTGCGTAATCTTATAAAGAAAATATAAATCTTATCACACAGAGACAATCTCATCATTTTCTTTCCTAAAATATCATTTTCTTTTCTATTCAATTATTTTCTTTCCTGTCCAATCACTTTCTTTCCTGTCCAATCATTTTGTTTCCTATTTATATAAATTTTTTTCCCAACAAATTATTTTTCTTCCTAAGAAATCATTTTTTTTCTTGGATGTATAATTGATCATAAAATATTTTAATAATAATATAACTTACAATAATTAAAAAATAATTTTTTTTATATACAATTCATATCAATATGCCATTTAAAACTATAAATATTTTTATTTGAAATATATTTTTTATCATTGGTCATAGTAATTAAACATTATATATCTACATTTGAAATAAATTATTGTAAAGCTTAATCTTATTCCTATAAAAAACTTTTTATTTTGAAATAAAATTTATAAATATTTAGAATAAAGATATGGATATTTTTATAAAGACTATTTTTTTACCTTTAAAATATTATCACATTTCTGAGTATTATAACTTTTTTAGTTTTTGTAAAAATTTATATTGTTATACTCTTCAGTTAGCTTAGCTTGTTTTATACAAATAAGTTTACGATCAGAATTAAACGACTTATTTTGATACAGTTTTTGATATTCTATTGTTCAAACAAAATAAACTGTCATACATAAGCTTTTGAAGTATTAATCTATCTAACAATAAAAAAATCATTAACAAAAAATTTCTGGAATTCTTCTTTGGTTTTTAATTAATTTTTTCAAAAATATAGTAGTAATTCTCAATGACTGTTAGTCTGGAATGTTTTATACTTTAATTGTTTATGTTAAGCTAATAAACGTGAAAAGATAATATTAACAAAATAATATTTTAAGTTAATTTTATTCAAAATAAAAGTTTTTAGAAAAAAAAATGATTGCACAGGGAAGAAAATAATTTTTAGAAAACAAAATGATTGAATAGGAAATAAAATGATTGGATAGGAAAAAAAATTATATAAATAGTTAAATTTGAATAATGTTTTTGGCAAAGAAAATGATGAGATTGTCTCTGTGTGATAACGAAATTATTTTGATGATAGTCAAATTAATACGGTGAAAGTATTATTAGCTATTTATAACAACTATCATGTTAAAAAAGGGTTTATATGAATAATGGACTCATTTAGTAATTTTTAGGAGTTAGAAAGTATTTAAAAATTAAGGAGTTAGAAATTTAATTATATAAAAATAATAATACTAAGAATAAGTAAGCGTAATATATAATTTATAGTATTTTATTGTAATTTAGGTGCATTTATTATTTAGTATCTTTTGTTCTGTTGTACCCTAAATTGTCCAAATAAAACTTTATATGATAAAATTACATTTTATTTTGAAAATTTTATCTGTGTTTTTGAAAAAAAAATATTTTTATTTATATTTGTTGAAAAATAGAAATTTATAATCTCTTTTAAAAAAAATACTTAAAAAAAAGTAAAATATTTTATGATTCGCGATAAAATGATAACATCGTAATTGACATATTCAAAATTGAATAAAATTTATGCAGTTTTATTTTTGAAACTAAAAATTATAAAAAAAAGATTTTTATTGTGTAAATTTTTCTGTATCAATTTTGATTATTTTATGATATGTAACAGATTCATATACAGAAAAGTTTGGAAACGTGAAGATTGGATTAATATTTGTAATTGAATGTGTACATACTTTTTAAAAAAGTTTATTAGTAACTGACAAATGTAATATTTCTTATCTTAAAATAAATGAATATAATGAATATTTTATACAATTTTGATAAACATTATAAAAAAAATTATTTAAAAAAAGTGCAAAAGAATGAGTGAGACCATATAATGTCGGCACTTGAAACCCAACGCCTCGCGTGTGCCATCCGGCCACCGTCATAGCGCGGAGACTTTTGCCTGCTCCCTCACGGGCCTGAGCCATCCATCTCTCTTTATAAGCCAGTGAACTGACTACGACCGATCACCAACTAGTTCCCCCATTGATGGTCTGTCGACGCTAAGCTTGACACGGACACTAGGTCAACGACGACAGGCAGTCAAGTGGTTACCCGACAGGCAAATCTTCCTCATCCCAAGCCACCTAGAAGTTGGTTTACAAGAGCCCACCGCAGCTCCCGGCGTGTGCTCTGTATTCTATGTCAATCTTTGAATTAATTTTTAGTGTAGTACACTAGAACAAATGGGTTAGTTTTGATTTGCCTACTATAATAAATACGTTATTTTGAACATTGATACAATAATAATTTGAATATAATTCTTTTCTATTGCCTTTTTATGTAATTTTTTAAAATTTTTTAAAGATTTCTTAGTAATTAAATGAAATTATAAATTAAAATGTATAATAATTAAAACAAAATAACTTAAAAACAATCTCTGTTAACAAATTTTAAGTAGACACAAACTAACATCTTTAACTATTTTAGAATATGAATTTCGAAGATAAAAAAGTAGATGATATTACCAAACCAAGTAAAGATGCTTTGGATTTGCAAATGTTTAACGCTCTAAACGTCACTACTACTCCACAATCCTGTAACACTATTAATAATGGCTACATAAATACATAGAGGGCGTTTGACTAAAAATAAATTTCAAACTCTTAATGAGAAGTATGATGTTAGAACAATAAAAACAGGGCGGTATCGTCAATAATCTATTTTTGGCTTTTTCCGCTATCTATATAAATTGCTTTTTCTTTTTGAATGTAGTTGGTAATGCACATAAGTGTGCTACGGAAAAGAAATTAGTAACTATTTATAAGATAATCTTTCAAGTCGCTGATTATATTGCAAATACAGCTTTTAAAATTGATAACAATAATATTACTAAAAATTCAAGCTTATGATGTCTCTAAATGCTAACTTTAACGCTTTTATTAGAGATTTTCTGCACCAAAACATCTTTTTTTAAAACAAAAAAAAGAAGTCGTGCTTGTAATGCTTTTGGTAGATAAACAAATACTGAAGTTGTTAGGGTTGAATGGCTTGCGCAGACTTAACTTATTATCATAATCTTATGGCATTGTCATGGTCTTTTATGAACTACTGTAGAATAATGTGACTCTAATTTCTGTATGTAAAAAAGTTTTTTTGATTCAGCAGGCAACTCGCGTTTAAATAATAAAAACCATTTATCTTGTGTTAAATCTAAAGGCTATGTTGTAAAAAAATTTTTTTTCTATTTAAACCCGGGGGGATGGAAAACGTTAACAAACGATTTTTATGTTGTCTTTATAGTATCAGGGCATAAAGTACTATTTAAAAGATATTATATCCCTGCTTTACATATTAATAATAAAGAGTATGTGACTAAGAAGAAATAGATATTATTTCTAAGATTCTTACAGCCGATATGTTGCAAAAAGATATAATTGAATAACACTATTATTTGGGGTTTAATTTGTAAGTCTCATTTTCTTAGAACTTAAAAAAATAGTTACTTTTAAATTCTTGATTGTCTTAAGCTTAATAGATACTTTTTTCTATTAGTGACTATTTAAAATCGATTATAAACATCCTGGTTCATCAACATAATTATTGTCTATTCTTTCTTTTATTTAGACAATTTCAATAGATAGGTAATTTTGATTCATTAATACGTACAATATCGGAATCAAATATGAAAACATATAGCATAATAACTAGAAAGTAACTTATTGATGGCATAGTATCAGTATATTAATTATTTATAAAATGTATAGACATTTTAGGGTAACATTTTTCTATCAGTTATAAGCATTTTTTTTAATACTTTTATATTAAAGATGACTAAAATTTTGTAAATTCTTATTTTCAAACTTGTGTAAGTAAAGTTTTATTGCAATTTTTTTATGAATACGTAGGAATTACAAAGATTATTTTACTTATTAAATTGTAAAATTCTGCAATAAGAGCTAATAATAGTAGTATAGTGACTAATTTAATAGCTGAATAAGTTATAATCTAAAAAGTGTTATAATTTTTTTATAGCTAATGTAATATAGTAGAATGCGTTGTAAGGTAAAAAAAATTATAAAATCGAGAAAATTTTTATTTTCTGGTTCATTAACTATAATAAACAACAATTAGACATTATAATTAATTTAAATATATTTTTAAGACACGTATACATAATTTTTATATGTATAAATGATTTATATTCATAGAATAATAATTTAGGCTAACTTACGAACCGTTTCAGACCATTCCATGTCCAAAACAATTATTTTTTGGTAAACGACTTTAGTCTATTAAGTAAAATTCCATAAAATAAACACTAAGACTAGTACATGATACGACAATAGCAAATGTTCATTTGGTTGAATAAAACAAAAAGAAAAGATTTTTCGAACTTACGGTTATTTTTGATTAACAATAATAAAAATACAACTTTTTTGACGATGTTATTAGAAAATTAGTACTAAAGATAGTGCAAAACGTAGCAAAAAATTTTTGTACATAAAACAACAAGATTATTGCATTTAGCCACACTTAAAAGTTGTCATAGTAGGTTTGTAGCAAAGAGTTTATAATGGTTGTTAAACTCTTCGTATTCCCGTTGACATTAACTGTGGGCTGGAAGTCTATTCATACCAACTAGGCTATCGGGCAGGCCCAAGATGAGTTTATTTTTGAAGGTTTTATGCATAAATTATAGTTATTAGGTATTTAATAATTTTTAAAATTTTTATAAACAAATGTTGTTTTTAATTCTAAAATTTTACTAATTTGAGGTCTATTTTTATATATAAAATTAACCTATTTAATATATAGTTTAAAATTAAATATCTACTTTAATAATCATGTAAAAAACAATTGTCATGTTTTACGCTTATATCCTACTGAATGCATTAGATTCCGTTCGATCTTCGAAGTAAATCAGTTGCGAAGTATCTTAGTACTTGGATAGGAAGCCTCCTGGGAACCGTTATTGGCGTAAGTTTTTTTTATATTATTTATAATATGAAGATTATAATAACAACATTTTTTAATTATAAGCGGAAAAAAATAAGAAAATAAATATAGTATTATTTAATATTTTGATTTTAACTTATATTTATTATGTATAATTTTAATTTATAGTTGAAGTGATACAACTAAATACTTATTTTTAATATATACTATTAAATATATCATATTCAAAAATGTTTAAAATAGTAGGAGATATTTCTATCTTTATTCCAAAATATTGAAAGTTAAAGGAATTAATCTCAAAATTCAATTTTACCTCTAATAAGTTTATGTAAACTAACAATTTTATAATAAAATCAACTCACACATTTTATATTTCATTCGCTTAGAATTTTAATGTCAATTAAAATACAGCAAATGTATAGATATAAAAGATCGTTGTTTTAAATGAAGATGCTCTTAAAAGAACTATCTTATGATTAATAACAATAATTTTAAAGCTTATTGATGTTAGAATTAAGGATATTCGTTTTTCAAAAAGTGTACTTGACAAAAGAAACAATTGTTTTTTAATTTCATATAATTATTGATAATTACATAAAAAATTCTAGTGGCTTGATTTTATATTCTTAAAAATCAAAATGTTAGTTTTAGTTGACAATATGACTTTGAGTATTTATTGTTTAATGTATTATATTCTATACGATTTTTGAAATGATCAACTGCAAAGTTATCTAAAAACATTAATGAAAAAACTATTGACAAATTCTATTGGTAAAGCCTTTTTTAATTTTCTTTTTAAATGTTTCTTCAATATAAAAGCAAAATTTTATCTTTTAGATACTTATTTGATATTATAAAAAGCAATATATATAATTTCATCTCTATCTTCATTTATAACAAAATAAAAGTTATCGAGATACTTTGTTTCAGGCTTATCAAGAACTTCTTGTTTATTCATAATTATGTATCTAGAAAAATAGAAACTAAAAACTTTTTAAGAAGTTAAGTTAAAAGAGTTTTAAATAATATTAAAGTTTAATTCAACAATTAACATTTTTTTGTTTTATATACAAATGGTAACAATTTAATAAATAACTGTCTTTTGATAAAACTCATTTAATTCATGTCGTAAACAATTTTATATAAATAATCTTCTGTATATTTAGTTAATAAAAAGTGCACCTGTGATATAGTTTTTCTTAAAATTAAATTTCAGTAACATTTTTTATTAAATTTTATATATTTCATGTAGTAGCCACTTTCCTAGGTATAAAGATAATTAACGTATTTTATACTGTTTATATTATGAAAAAATAAATTATTCAAAATTATATTCGCATTTTTTATGTTTAACACAATTTTGCGCTTTTTTGAGGTAAATTGTTGAAGAAAAGACTTATAATCATGGCCTCCGTGGCGCAATCGGTTAGCGCGTTCGGCTGTTAACCGAAAGGTTGGTGGTTCAAGCCCACCCGGGGGCGTCTACCTCATCTTTTGATATCAGTTCCTACACAAAACAACTTCTAAACCTAAATTACAACAAAATTATAAAATAGTAGACTAACTTTTTTCGACATCAGGAGCGTTTCGAGTAACAATAAAATGTTTTGCTACCTTTTTTTATAGATCCAATAACATTTCAACCCTAATGAATTTTTTCTTTAGCTTTACTTATAAACAGAATAGTTTTTAACAGTGATATCAACTTTGTTTTCTAATTACTTAAAGCATAATCTCTCTCTTTTATTTTGACAAAATAGAAAATTCTTAAAAAGTCTATTCTCTATTATAAAAATAATTCATAATGTCTATTGATTAACACTTCTTTAGTTGCCTCTTAACTGTTTAATCATGTCAGATTGTAATAATTGAAAAATACGAATATTAAACTATCTTTTTTTGTAGTACCATGAATATAAAATGTACCTTTGCTTCATACCAACTCAAACTAATAATCTTGGCATTGTTTAAAACAGCTTTAACTTATAAGTACTACGCGCTAACCAACTGTGCCAATGGGGCTTAAAAAAAGAGCTAAACAAATGAGTTACTACAAATTAAAAATTGTATCCATTAAATTTAAATTATATCTACTCAATCTAAAGAAAATTAGCAGTTTTTTCTTGTGGGTTATTAATAATCTGAAATTATGCGATTTAATAACTCAACGAATTGTTACAAAAATCTTATGATATTAAAGAGTGCAACTAATTATAACTAATTTACTTTACATTCACCCAGTATCGCAAAACATAACATCAAATATTGATTGTATATGTGACGTAAAATAATTACCAATCGAAGCGTATGAGTGCTTACAGCCGCGTTGGCTCAATGGTAGTAGCGTCGGTCTTGTAAACAGAAAGTCTCTGTTTTAATCCTAGCATATGTGAGTCCATATTTGGTTGAAACAACAAGAAGCACTACCTAAAAATATGCTGATATCTCTTATTTTTTAAATAGCGAGACGATGGACATTTACTTGTTTACGGTTAACCACAAGTCTGTAAATTTCAGCAAGCTTTTTTCAATTTAATTAAAATAGAAGTCGCTGCGAAAAAGCGTATTCGTGTGTGAAATTAATCCAATAAAATAATCAAAAATAAGTTATTAAAAAATAAGAAAACACTTTTCCGCTAGCCTATATTTTGTATGTTTTATTAAAAATATCATTTCGCTTACCCAATGAACAAGCAAATGTCTCTTTGCCGGTTGTTTACTTTCCAAATACTTTAAATATATAAAATTGTTGATTCCTGGAATACAAATGTAATACTGCAACTATTTAGAGTCAATATAAAATTCCGAAGAGTGCTATGAATCTTTAAAAATTAAGTACATTTTTTACTTTACATAAATATAACTTTTTCATATAAAAAAGCTATTATTACGGTTGCTATTACTCATAATAAAACAATTTTTATTGTACATATTAGTAAAAATTTAAAATTTTTACTGGCGTTATTACTTTAGGCTAAAAAATATACAACTATTTGATTTTAAGAATTTATTAAATCAAACGTATTGTGAGTCTTTTAACCACTTATAAATTAAGCAATGTAAAGAGTAATAAAACAAAACGAAAATGACAAAAGCCTTAAAGTAACTCAGATAATTGATATTTAAAAAGTTTAATTACAACAATTGATATAATAAATTGACAAAAAAGTAATATTATAAAATTAAAAGTGTTAAAAGACTCTTTGTATTAGTTTAAAAGATCTCTTTTCAAAAGTACAAAATAACAAAACTTGTTCATAAAATACTACACTATCTTATTTTTTTAAAATATAATGCATGTAAAAATCCAACAATTATGGTTAATTTTGTTATAAAAAATATTAAATTTGTCAAAATTTTAATGTTTATAGAATTAAAACTTAACTAGTATTTCTTAAAATGCGCTTTCATTTTTCTGGTAGAGAAAATGAGTATCTATTGAATAAGTATAGTAGCGTGAATTATAATTTAATTTGGAGAAAATTATTAATAGTCAAATATTAACTATTTTTTACATTATTTTTATCAATTAAACAAAATGTAAAATGTTTCCTATATTTTTAATAATCTTAACGTTTTATTGGAAGAGTAATTTACAATACACACAAATGATAAAAACAAATTTTGACAGTTTTTTATAATACGTTAAAAATGTTTTATTTGTGAAAATAAGTAGATTTTACCAAGACAAAATCTTAATGACATCAAACGACAAAACAAAAAATGTTGTAAATCACGTAAATTATTAAGTTACTAAAAAGATTTTATTGTTTAATGCGAAAAAATATACGTTGGATAATTTCAAGTAGTGTAACTTTTGTATTCTTAATATTTATTATGATATTATGCTTATCATAGAGTTTAACTTGTTTAATATATAATAAAATATATTATCAGATATTTTTTAGTGTTTGCTCTTTTTTAAAGTTTAAATATTAAAACGTTTTTTACTAGAACAAAAATGCATTAATGTTTTAGAAATTATTATAAAACTGATTTTATGAGTGATCTCGAATAATGTAATATAAAAATTTAGCCTAAAATTAGTATAAATTTATAAGAAATTATATTTTTTAATGATTTAAATTTTTAAAAAACATTTATAAAAAATATTATGATGTATTACCAAATGCCCTTTGTAAAAGTATCTACAATGTCTATAAAATTAGAATATAATCTTGCATTTTTAAATGTATTCAAAAGAATAATTGAATTTATAAGATAAAAGTGATATCAAAAAAAAATGTCATATATTTTAGTACTTTTTATTCGTTGGTTTTATTTATAGTTGCAAATTAATTGCTATAAAATTAGTGACAGGTCACAAAAAATTGAATTTTTTATATAAAACACTACTAATATATTTTAAAATAATTTTTGTTTCTTTTTTTAGTGTGTAATATATTGTTTTATAACTATAAGTGAAGTATTTTTTTCAAGTTATGTGAAAAGATTAGTTAACATAACTAACTTTTCTTTATTCAATATTAAAGACGTTTACTATATTTAGTTGATTTAACAATAAATTATCTGACCAAATAAATGATTAACAAATATTTTATTTTTCTTTAAATTCTAACATTATTAATTTATTAACTATAATAGTAAATTTAAAAAATCTGAACAAAATGTAAGGAGGCAAAAAAATGATATTTCTACCAAAGTACGCGTTTATGGTGTAATGGTCAGCATGGCCGCCTTCCAAGCGGCCGATTCGGGTTCGATTCCCGATAAACGCATCTACAAACTTTTTTAGAGATAATATTATGTATTTCGTTTATTAAATTATATCTTTTCGATTTGTTTTCTATTATCAAAAAGTTTTATGTGACGCTTTTGTATATTAATACGTTATTTTTAAAAAAAGAAGTAATTTTTTTTACTTTCGGTTATCTACGTGGAAATATATTTGAAATAATTTTAGAAAATCTTCAATTTTTTCTCTTGCATTTCTATCAGTATATTATTTTGAATTATATTTTATAAGTTTAAAATAATTAAATATATAATCAAATTGTTGCAATTTACAAATATATCATTAATAATAAATTGTTTGTTACCAAATTAATAAATTTGCGAATAATGAATATTTAAAAAAATACTTTTTCTTTCAAAGTAATTTTATTTCAAACAATTTTTGATTTAAAAAAAATAAACACAATATACAAAGTTTTTAAAAATAAAAAAAGTTTTACTAATGGCAATAAACTTAATCAAATTTTGTTGGACAATTAAACTTCTTTTTTTTTCAAAAAATATTTTTTATATTTTACAATTACAAACAAATTTCTAAAATGTTAATACTCTCGCTTCATGTGCAACAAAATTAAAAAACCAAAAATATGCTTAGAATCTAGAATTCTTTATAAAATTAAAGTAATATGTATCTTGTTTATAAAACAAAATATTCATTTTTAAACTTAATTAATTTTAAAAAAGTATTATATAAATAGTGATAAAATAAATTCCTTAAATTATTTATAAAAGTCATCCAGTTTATTATAATTAAAATTTACTAAGTTTATTAATTAGAACATGTTTCTTTATGTTATCGACTTTATCTTTCTTAAATTATAATTAATTTAAAAAAAAGTAGTTTCAACTAATTTCACATTTAAAAATAGAAAAAAGTGTCAAGTAAGATGGATAATTTTTATAAGAATAGTATTATTTTTTAAAAAATATTATTGGATACACAAGGAACTTCAAATCAACCCCTTTATTTTTCCTAACACAATTTACAATAAAACTATGATAAAATTTTGGTAAAATTGGCCAACTACAATAATTACCTTAAATACTAAAAATTTTTACTTACTTTTTACCCTTAAACTATTTTCTTACTAATTATTGTGTTGGCTTTTAAATCTTAATAAGTTATTTCCTCTTTCTAAAAATATACAAAATATTAATATAATATATTATAATAATAGAATTTGATTACAAAATTTTGAAATTAATTACAGTTGATAAAAGTATTTCACCTTTATATTTCTCAACTGTATTTTCTATTCGAGAAACATTACTGCTGAATGCATATAATTTTTCAACTAACTTAAAGAGTATTCTATCTTTTTCTCAGCTTTAAATAAAAAATTGTTATGTTGGAAATATAATTACATATATAAAGATTATTTCTTTAAATTATACTAACACTGAAAAGAACCACAATAGGTAACATAAATGATGGAATTATTTTTAAAAGTAACTATTCAAAACCAATTTAATACTAATAAAAAATATTTATTTTTTAATATTATTTGATACATTTTAATAATACTTTACATAATGAATATTACTTGAAACACATATTTTTCATGCATCTATTTTTTTTAATTTGCTAAAGTATAAAATGAGATATTTGTTATTTGATTACTTTGTTTTTTCTTAATTTTTAACAAAAATATTATTGTTTATGCTTTAAAGTCTTAGTAAAGGTAAGAAATTTATTTTTAGTAAAATATAGCTTTAAAAACATTAAGCAGTTAAAAAACTTTAAAAAAACAACCAAAAATGTTTAAAGAAAGTTAATAAAAATTAATATTGTTAGAATTGTATTTTGTCGGGAATTCGACGGTTGGTTGGTTGTCTCAGCGTTGATGGTTAAGTGGTATAATTCTCGCCTGCCACGCGGGAGTCCCGGGTTCGATTCCCGGTCAACGCAATGTTGTTTTTATTTTTTAGTCTAAAACTTTTTGTATATTAATATTTTGTGTATATTTGCTTCAAAAAATTAAAAATCTTTGTTAGATAGAAATATGTTTATCAATAACTATTTTTTTGACTAAAATTATTTCTAATTCTTTTATTCATATTTAACATCTGATTGTTTTTCTGAAAATTTACGATTATTTTATATATATAAGAATAACATTAAAAAAAGCAATCTATTTAATTCATTCAAAGAATTTAGTAGAACAACAATTTTGTAATACACACAAAACCTAAACATGTCTTCTAAACCGAAAATGCAAGTGATGTTAAAATAACTGGTATTTCAAAATAGGATAAACGACGGACTACATTTTATCTCTTTTGCAACCACATTTTAAGTTAATTTTTATACTATTGTAATACACATCTTGCATATATACTTTTAGATAATTTTGTGCATACATTGAACATTTCGTGTATATACTTTTTTATCTCGTTTTGTATAAACAAAATAAACTTGAATTTAAGTTGTAGTTTTATCTATCTTAAGTGTTTTTCAGACTGTCAAGTTTTTTAGTCATTGATCCTGTTTTTAAAGTTAGTAAAAATTTTGATTTGTTTATTTACCTATTTTATAATATTGCACAAACTTATTAATGTTTTCTAACTGATTTCGAAGTTAAATTTAAAGGTATTAATAGATGTAAAATAATGAAAAAATTAATAACAAGATAAATAATAAATGACAAATAAAATATTTTTTTTATTATTATATTTACTTTACAACAATAACAATTATTTGATTGGTTTACAGATCTAGTAATTATCAACTACAATAATATTTAATTTGATATTCTAAAATATGCTAAAGTCTTTCACTAAGTTAGACATTCTTAAAAAGTTTAATTTGGTACTAATAAGATGAATCGCTATTACTGGAAAATTTAACATTCATATTTTTTGTTAGTAATCTTATAACAGTAATAACGTTTAGAACTTTTAATATTGATACATAACTAATATCGTGATATGTTATCATAAAAGAGATTTTACAACCACTTATTCTACAACAACTTTAGGCATTAAATGTTTCATAGTTATTTTAAAGAGTAAGGATTAGAATTATTAGCAGTTTTAGCAGGAGAATTTATATGTGTATGAGCTTTTAAAAAAATCACTTAAAAACTATTAATTGTTGGTCGATTAAAGAGAAATCAAGTGCGTATCGCAAATGACGTGATTTTTTGTGAGACATTGTTAAAAAAAATTATTTATTGTAAAAGTTTAATATTTAAATAATATGACTATTTTTATTATTTTGTTTACTTCAAGTTTTTTCAACAGAATCATTAAAATAAATTTTGAAAATTACCTAACTTTTATTGTATTTTATTTTGTTTATAACTAATATTAAGTAAACAATGTTATATTCTATCAATAAAAAATTGATATCTTTATTAATCTATCAGAAAAAGTTTTTAAATTATTTATTTATGCATAATAAATACAAAATTATGAAACTTACAAATTTGAGGTAAACTATAAACTTTATTCTACCTCATCTTGTATGTGGATTCTACCTCCTTTTAATTACGTATTTTATCTTGTTTTGTATATGTAAAAAAGTGAAATGTACATGCAAAATAAGCTATAATGTGTTTACAAAATGTGTAAAAACGTAGGCTCCAAAATACTATTGAATATTGCTTCTTTTTAGATAAATTATATTGATCTAAAAAACATGTTTAGGTCTTAAATGTAGAGCATCACCCAGTACAACTAATATACTATAAATCTAAAAAAGTATAAAACTTCCTACGATCTTGACAGGACTCGAACCTGCAATCTTCTGCTCCGAAGGCAGACGCGTTAGCCATTACGCTACAAGATCGAACGCCCTGAGTCGTATTCAGTTAGTTACCGAACAATAAATTGGCTCATAGAACACTCAGCTAAAATATTTTTATCGTTTGGTAAAGTGTAATTGTAATTTAATTTTACGATAAACAAATTTAATAAAGATTACTAGAAGTACATTAATGAGATTATCTTTTTTTTTGAAATGAAAGGTATTTATCATTAAAGTAACTGGTAGACTTTTTTACTGAGTAAGAAGTTTTCTATAAAAAAAAACATTCTACAGTTGATTGTATGCTTAATTGTAATTTTTCTACCACAATTATTATAAATCATACATTTTAAGGTATTTTCCCTCTTTTTTCTACAATTTGAAGTAATAACTATAATTTTGACATCTAATTTATTATGTATTATCAATTCAAATTAAATTTGTATGCATATACACACGATTTACTATCCCTGATTCAATAAACCTAAAATAACAAATATGCTAAAGTTTTTATTTTTTTTTAGTAAATTTAGCAGCAAAAAAAAATTAATCAATTTAACTGTAAAAAAGTTAATAAATTAATAATTTTAAAAACTTTAATTCAGTTATTTGACTTTAACTTCTAAAAAATTAATAATTTTAAGATAATCGGAAAATAAGGAAACTCAATAATATTAATTGCATTTATACTTATGACTTTTTAAAATATTATGTTGTTTATCTATTAATAAAATTTGATGTTTGTAATTCTAAACTATCATTTTTTTATATTGTTAATATTACAATAGTTATAATAATTTTAGTCGTTTAATTTGATTAATTTGACTAAAATTTCATGCAACGAATGTATGTAATAGTGTCAACTGTTTACAAAATTTTATATATATAGAATGCCAAATAGTATGTACATTAAAAAAATAAAAGATTGAACACTTTGCAAAATTAAAATATAAATATATTGAAATGTTAGTTTATTAATTCATGTAAAATATAGGAATGTTAACACAAAATAACTAAAGTATTGAATTACTAATAGGTTTACATTTTGTAATTAAAATAAGTTCATTTTAAAAAGTTTGGATGACATTTTTAATAAAAATTCTTTTTCTTATTTCTTTTGTTTATGTTAATAACGGTAAAAGTAGTATCAAATTATTAAGAATATATATATTACTTGTATCTTCATCATATGTATAGTAGACGAAAGATTTGATTTTATGTGCTTATTTATTTGGATTTAAAATTATTATATTTTACATTAATTAATATATTAACATTTCAATATATTTAAATTTTAACGTTGCAAAGTGTTCAATCTTTTATTTTTTTAATGTACATACTATTTGGCATTCTATATATATAAAATTTTGTAAACAGTTGACACTATTACATACATTCGTTGCATGAAATTTTAGTCAAATTAATCAAATTAAACGACTAAAATTATTATAACTATTGTAATATTAACAATATAAAAAAATGATAGTTTAGAATTACAAACATAAAATTTTATTAATAGATAAACAACATAATATTTTAAAAAGTCATAAGTATAAATGTAATTGATATTATTGAGTTTCCTTATTTTTCGATTATTTAAAATTATTAGTTAACTCAGAATTTAAAATCAATTAACTGATTAAAGTTTTGAAAATATTAACTTATTAATTTTTCTACAGTTAAATTGATCATTTTTTTTTTCTGCTTGATTTACTAAAAAAATAAAAACTTTAGCATATTTGTTATTTTAGGTTTATTGAATCAGGGATAGTAAATCGTGTGTACACAAAAATTACACTTTACTAAACAGTAAAAAATATTTTAGCTGAGTGTACCTCGAGCTAAAAATTGTGTTAGGTAATTAAGAAATCTATAAAAAATTACAATAAATCATAACATGTTATTTTAATTTATATATAATTTTACAAAAACATTTGTTGATTTAAATAATTATTGGTAATTTATATATGTTATGAAGAACTTTTATTAGAATACCAGTACTTTTTACTTCATTTTATGTTGTATTTCTACATTCTTTATCATATTTTTACTGGAATATTAATTTTTTTATTAACTATTTTTGTGTTATTTTGTAATAATTGCATGAAAAAAAATATTTTTACTAATACACTAAATAAAATATTTTTGTTATATAATTAATAAAATTTATAGAATGTAATTAAAAGTTTAATTATAGATAAAATAAAAAAGTCATTTTCATTCGTAGATCACTTAAATTTATATATATAAGCTATAAAATTTTTTTAATATAGAAAAATTAAAAAAAAACTATTTTATTGACACTTATCAAAAAATATATTATGTCAATAACTATTATAACTTTGTTTGTAATAAATACATTTGGTAGTATTAAATGATTTTCTAAGAATTCTTTATTATTATATTCACCACTTTGTTTAAGCATTATTATTACTTTTTTTTATAATTTTACTTAATCAAATACTAACTTTTTAATTTTTACTCTGTTATATTATAACTTTTTCATTATTAAAAATGCTCGTAATTTGAAAAAACTTAGTAGTGAACTAGGTATGCATCTATTCACGGCCTATTTAGTATAGTGGTTAGTACTCCACGTTGTGGTTGTGGCGATGTTGGTCCGGTTTCTGCAATAGGCATTTTTACTTGTTAAAAACTAGTATTAAACCTTCCTTCGGCAGGTCACGTCTGGTCTGCAGGGCATATTTTTTTATAAGAGAATTTAATGATAAGTTATAAATCGAAATATTTTAATAGAAAATTTGTTATTCAAAGAAATAAAAAAACACAATTTAAAAAACAATCATTTATTTAAAAATGTTAAAAAATACAATTAAAAAAATCATTTAATTGAAAATGTTAAAAATTATTCTTGATTCATTGTCTTGGTCCTTCATTCGCTTTTCTTACTGCCATTTAATTGTTCTTCATATTTTCACTATTTGATTTGAATCTATGCATTAAATATTTCTAAATAAACAATATTTTTTGCTTTATCAGATTCTGTTTTTACAAATAGACAATCAGGGCTTTTTACACATGAAAAAGAAACATACAATTGTCCATGAGAAAATACTGGTGCTGCTAAATCTACACCAACATTACTTAATGTTTGCCTTTGACTTTTATTAACGGTCATAGCAAAGGCAAGTCTTACAGAAAACTGTTTCTTTGTTAATGTAAAAAAGTATTCTCTCTCAGAATTATATAAAATTATTTTAGGTATAAGAACAGTTTTATCTTTATTTAATCCTGACAAATGAATACATGTCAAGATTTTTTTACTAATCTTTATAATTCTTAATATTGTTCCATTACAAAGTCCTTCTTTAATGTTCAAGTTACGAAGAACAATAATAACAGCATTAACTTGAGATTCAACACATGTGGTGGTAAATCGTTAGGTATCAACTGATTTAAGTTTTTAATAGGCATGTTGTAGTAATTTTCATTTGTATCCGAATCTTTTCTAATCGAATCGGCTGAAAATATTTTTTCTACATCGCCTGGTAGAGTATTTAATACTTCATTATTAATAGACTCTACAATAACATTTGTTGGAGCAAGAATTGCTTAGTTTGATTTTTCTAATATGCTTTTATTTTTAGCTTCGAATATGTCATTCACTAAAATTTCCTGTTGATTAAAGATTTAGTGGCATATCTACCTAGCCATTTTCATTTTTTTGAAGACCATCATCACAAATATCTAAAACCCATTTGGCAAAATCTATTTCGTTTTCTTTAACCCTCATGTTTCTGGTAAGTTTTACTGTCTCAAAGTGAACATTCCAAAAAGAACTATACTTAATAGAGAACAATACATTTTGATTCCTTGTAGAATTTGGTAAGATTGTCAATGTTTGCCTAAAATCACTGCCACATATAATGGCTTTCTCACCATTTTAATAATTATCTTTCTTATTTCTGAACTGTATATTTTACAAACATTAATAAATTAAAAATTTTCGATAACTTTATGGAAGGTTGTTTATGATACAAATACAATATTAATATGTCCGGTAAAAAAATATTACAGAATTAACACTTAAATTTTTCTTATCTATAATAAAAAATTGTTATAGTTAAATTAATATTAATATCATTTGAAAATATAATTTTATCATAAATTTAAAATCGGAAAATCTTTTATAGTTAATTATGTGGAAGAAAATCAATTAAAATTTAAAAGGGAAATGAAAAATTAATTTATTTTAAAATTTCTTATAAAACGAATATAGATTTTAACCAAGAAGTTTTAATAATTAGTTATTTTTAAAATTGACTATAAAAAAAATCATCTTACACAGAAAAATAATATTATTTAAGATTTTATTTTTTATTTTACTTTCCATTTGGTCTATAATTCTAAATATATCTTGTTAAATCAACATTTTTAAATCAATTTTTTTATTGTCATTTATTCAAATTTATTGTATTATTATGTATATATATTGTACGAATTTTGTAAAAATAAATGAGTTTATTAAATAATTTTTTTTAAATTTATAAATTAAATTCAAAACAAAATATGTCTTCTTCATCATGGAAAGAAAGAAAAATTTAAAGTAAGTCCTTTATCAAAAAAAACTAATAATTTCACTAAAGATCTTGTAAAACGCTTTAAAATTGATGAGAGTAAAAAGAAAGAAGATCTTAGAAAGAGAGCAGAACAGACATATTTAGAGGAAAAAAGAAAAATTAATAAAAAAAGGAAGAGAAAAGTAAAAATATATCTTATATTTTTTATTTTATGTAATCTTATTTGATGTGATCGTTGATCGCTTGTTTTTTTTACCTCTCTCTATATCTAACCTTAGCTTATTTCATCATATTATTAGTATATATAAACTAAAATATATACATGCAACCTGATAAAGTTTTTTTAGGACTTTTCTAATTTTATACAATTTTAGATTATACACCTTTCATATTAAGTAATACTATTGTTGTAACCTGTGAATAGTGGAGTTGTAATCACAGGGTAAGTCTCTATTCTTCTGAAAATGTATATTGTTTTATGTTTTTTTAGTTCTTTTACTATATTTATACTTATATATATTGAATAAATAATATTTTATAAATTGGGTCACTTTATTCCTTACAGGAAGCCGCCCGTCAAAATTAAAAAATTTTTACAGGTCAAAAAAGAGTTTGGAGTACTGGTAAAAAGGGATAAAGTGTATTAAAGTAAGGATCTAGAGCCTCACTGTTGGAGAAACTCTATATTACTATTTATTGTTTGGAGAAGTTTATATTGAAACTCTCACGTTATTTATTGTTTGGAGAAGTTTATATTGGAACTCTCACGTTATCTATTGGTTGGAAAAGTTTATGTTGAAACTCTCGCATTGTTTATTGATTAGAGAGATAGTTATTGAAACTCTCGTGTTAGTATCTATTGGAGAAACTCATTACTGGAAATCTCATACATTGTTTTGAAATTATTGCTTATTGAAAGTTCGTTATTGGAATTTTTACATTTATTGTTACTGGAGAAACTTACTGCTGAAAGTCTCGAGTTATAAAAGCTATTGGATATTAAGTTATTGGTTATTTTAGTAGTTATTGACTGTAAATTGTTGGAAAATTGAATTGGTCGGAATATCTATACATATATTGCATTATATAAAAAAAAAATTATCAAAAAAAAAAATTCAAAAATCATCGTAAAAATATTGATGCGATCTGATAGTACTCTAAGTCAAAAGAAGAGTATAGTACTTAGTTGTTTAGAAGTATTGAATAAGAGATTGACTGAACCATTATCACCTGCTTTACTCGATAGGATTGCTAGTGAAAATATCAAGTGTGCAGATTATAGTGATAAGAAAAGAAGTTCATATCTACAAGGGCTGCTGGAAGATATTGATAACAACCTAAGTTCGGACGAAGAACCAGGGTTTGCTAAATCTCTAATCAACCAAGCAGTTAGTTTTCTGTCTACAACCAGAAAATCTACTACGCCTAGTGAAACCCCACCACCATCAATTTTTGAAAACGAAATTAATTCTAGATTCGAAGAAGAAGCTGAAGAGATGACTCGAACATTCATTCAGCTGGGAAAATATAATGAAAAGAGTGGTCCTATTAAAAAATTCTTATGTGACTTTGAGGATTTATTAATAGTAGACAATATAATTGCAGATAATGTAAAAAAAGCTGCTCTTAGAACACTCTTGCCTTTCGAGATCCGTACATATCTCGAAGCCAACTCTACTCCAGATAGATCATATAATGAAATGAAAAGTATATTGATGGAGAAATATGATGGAGTTGTTGCGAGACGTATCGCTAGTGATAAGATACGATATTTTAAACTTAAATACAATGAAAATGAATTAGAAAACTCAATTAATGCTTTTGGTAAGTTGAACAAGGATTCGCTGGACACAACCGACGATAGTGAAGTCTTACAAAGACAGTTATCCAGATTAAAAGAAAAACTTGAAGACAATTACGAGCTATTTATCTACTTCCGGAACAAAGAAGACCGCTACACATCAATTGCAGAGGTAGCATCTGATCTTCAAGTTATTCATAACGACAATGTGAGATTGTCAAAAACTCACAATCAAAGTAACCATCGACGTAAAGAAATGATTAAAACAAGAGAAGATAAGAAAAATGACTTATCGTGTAGAGGATGCTTCAATAAGGGGCATAAAGTTAGTAACTGTCGTTACAAAAATGTAGAATGCAAGAAATGTCGAGGGAAAGGTCATTATGCCAACAAATGCCCTGTTCAAACTAGTTCTCAACCAACTGTTTCAAATAATTTGAGAACATTGACAATACACTCTTCAGATAATAAAAAATCCATGGGAAAAGTTAAAAAATTGCATGATGATAACCACTGGAGAGGTTGAATCCACTGGGAAACTTGCTGATGCTCAAATTAGTGATTATGTATCTTCAAACGGTGAAGGAATCAAAGAACTGGCTGAAAAATGTGATAAAAATTTATTATCAACAAATTATGTTAATGAAAAATGTGATGAAAAGACATTATCAAAAAAATGTGTTATTAAAGATTGTGATAAAGAAGTAATATCAAAAATATATGTTAATAATGAAACGAATGGAATCTTACCATCAAAAAAATGTGAAAAATTGTCTAAAAGAGTTACTACGAATTCCTGCGATGTCTATGTTAAAGTGGAATTTGAAGATGGGTTTATTGCACCTGGTATAGTTGATAGTGGATGTCAAAGATCTTCCATATCATTGAATCGTGCGAAAATACTTGGATTTAATGTTAGTAAAACTAAACCTGAGAAAATCTTCATGGCGAATGGTAATTATATGAAATCTTATGGAACATTTGTCACTACATTAAAATTTGACAATGTCATGGTAAAAACAAACTGCTGTGTACTTCCTGATGAATGCTTTAGTGAATTTAAGCACCATTTGTTTATTGGTACAGATGTATTAAAGGCTACTTGCAGTGTTCTTGATTTTGAAAAAAACACGTTAAAAATGTGTAATCGGTACGTATCTGTCATTGTAAAATTTAGCTCTGTAAAGAAAACCACTTTCTTTGTTAAATATAATGATATAAGTGAATGTACTATTGAAAATTGTAAAAATATTGATAAAATAAAGTCTGATTATTATGATAGGTTTAGCAATCATAAATATGATATTGGCGCTTGTAAAATTAAATGTCCTACATTACGTGTATCTTCTGAAGATCCACCAAAAATTAAACGTTACCCTATTCCTGTTGGAAAATCTTCTCTAGTTGTTGAGACTATAAAGTTGTGGGAAGAAAATAAAATTTGTATTCGTAATGATAATGTCACATGGTTGATGAACATGGTCTTGGTACCTAAACGTGATAACCAGGATAGAATATGTTTAGATTCACGTCCTTTGAATAATGTTTTAATTGGAGATTCATATACAACTCCAACACTTGCTGATATTCGTTGTAAACTGGTAAATGGCAAATATTTTACTACACTTGACCTAACACAAAGCTTCATGCAAATTATGCTTGATGAAACATCATCAATGAAGCTAGGCTTTAAAAGTCCTACTGGACATACTTATCGTTTTCTTAGAATGCCGTTTGGCTTGAAAATTGCAACGGCAGTATTTCAGAGAACTATTGATAAAGTTCTTAATGGTTTTGATTTTGCTCTGTCGTATGTAGACGACATATTAATTGTAACAAAAACGACAATGTCTGATCACTTTACTCATATTAGACTTGTACTTGATAGATTAAGAGAATATGATTTAAAAATTAACTGTTCAAAATCTCAATTCTGTGGTACTTCTGTTCTTTATTTGGGATATATATTTAGTGCAGATGGTCAAAAACCTTGTGATTCTAATGTTGCTGCCATTGTTAACTATCCATCTCCTAAATCTGTAAAATCTTTAAGAAGATATTTAGGTAAAATAGGATATTTTAGAAATAATATACCAAATCTGGCAAAAATGCAGAAAGCGTTAACTGATCTTCTTAGAAACAAGACTAAAAATTCTTCTTTTCATTGGTCGGAGGAAGCAGAAACTTCGTTTCTTAAGACAAAACAGGCGTTGGTAAAAGCTGTTACTATTAGTTATCCAAATTTCAAATTACCCTTCAAGTTATATTGTGATGCAAGTGCGGATTGTTTCGCAGCCGTACTGATGCAAGAATTTAAAAAAAATATTAATATTCCATTAGGTTTCTTTTCCAAGAGAAATCCTGATAGAAAAAAATTTGTTCCTGCTACATACTTAGAGATTCGTTGTATAGCAGAAAGCCTCGATTATTTTAGACAATATGTGTATGGTCATGAAACACATGTTTATACTGATCATATGTCAATTCTAAAGATATGTGAGAACAATACTGATAGAAATCTATTCCGCTATGTGGAGAAAATTCTTGAAAATAATGTTATACTTCATTATATACGTGGAGAAAGAAATATACCTGCAGATGCTCTTAGTCGTGCTCATTTATTAAGAGTTATCAATGTTAAAGATGGTATTAATGAAACTAATAATATTGTTACTGAAAATAAGAAAAATATTATTAAAAAAATAGCAAATATTGATTGTTCTAAATTTCCTGAAATAACTGATGAAGAGAAAATTAAACTCATGGAAGCTGTTCATGATAACTTGGGACATATGTGCTTTGAAAAGTGTTATTCTCTTCTTGTTGCAAGACAAAAGTGGCCAGGAATGTCCTTAGATTTTCGTAAACATATTCAATCATGTAAAATATGTTTGTCTCGTAATAACCCGAGAAAACGTCCTTATCAATTTGAACATACTTCAGCTGACTTTCCATTCCAGAAAGTTAATGTTGATATATGTGGACCGTTTCGTGGTACTACTAATGGAAATAAATTCTTTATTGGTTTGATAGATATACTAACCAAATATATTATATTGCAAGAAATTGCTGATGCTAATAGTGAATCACTGATAAATTTCTTTATAAATAAAGTAATATTTTTATATAGCTGTCCTATTGAAGTCAAATTGGATAATGCTCAATATTGTAAATCAAAGAAACTACTACAATTCTTCGATGACATGGGTATAAAGTACAGTCATTCTACTCCGTTACACCATGAAGGAAATTGTAATATAGAACGTGTATTTAAAACAATACATACCTTGATTAGTAAAGAATTAAAATTAAATCCTGATCTTGAATAGGATGAATGCTTAAGTAAAATTGCTTATTTTTACAATGTTACTGTTCACCTAACGACAAAATTTAGTCCATTCTTTCTCATATTTGGGAGAAATCCTGTACTTAAATCTGATGTTATTTTGAATCATGAAAAATTGAAATATATTGTGGACTATGATTTAAATAATGTATTAAATAAATGCCATATACAAAATGCTCATAAATTGGCTAAAGAGTTATCAGATATAACTCGTGAAAAATTGAATGGTATCGATAATGCTGATTATTCTGAACCCAATAATTTGAATATTGGAGATAAAGTTCTTATCAAAAGACCTAACTTCAAAAATGAAAAGAAACATGATTGTCCATGGCAAAGTGGATATGAGGTTACTGATGTTTTTAAAAATTATGTTGAATGCAGAATAAGAAATCCTACTACTAACACCTTCAAAGGGAGACCTCGTAAAATGTTCTTCACAGATGTAAAATTGGATACATCTCGTTCTTAAGAAGGAGGAAGTAAAAATATATCTTATATTTTTTATTTTATGTAATCTTATTTGATGTGATCGTTGATCGCTTGTTTTTTTTACCTCTCTCTATATCTAACCTTAGCTTATTTCATCATATTATTAGTATATATAAACTAAAATATATACATGCAACCTGATAAAGTTTTTTTAGAACTTTTCTAATTTTATACAATTTTAGATTATACACCTTTCATATTAAGTAATACTATTGTTGTAACCTGTGAATAGTGAAGTTGTAATCACAGGGTAAGTCTCTATTCTTCTGAAAATGTATATTGTTTTATGTTTTTTTAGTTCTTTTACTATATTTATACTTATATATATTGAATAAATAATATTTTATAAATTGGGTAACTTTATTCCTTACAGGAAGCCGCCCGTCAAAATTAAAAATTTTTACTGAAAGAAAAAAAAGAAATGAAGAAGCATTCCAAAAAGCATCACAATAACAATAAGAAAAATATTATAAATATGAATATTTCTGGTAATAAGGTGACTGTTGTTCATAAATATTAAATTTAAAAATTTTAATTTAATAAAATTATCTATTCACACACATTACAAATTATAAAATTAATTTTTTTAGTAAATATTCAATAACTAATTAATTTAATAATGACATGTTGATCAATTTTTTAACCATTGTTTGGTGTTTCAATTATTTGTTTTTTTGTAAGATAATCTTACTTAAAAACATAAAAAAAATTTAATTTCATTATTAATTGAATTTAAATTTAATAAAATTATAATTTATGACACATTATATATCATGTGTAATAAAAATCTTTGTTTTACATCATTACTACTTAACTACAAAATTTTAAAATATAGTTATATTTTTAATAATTTTTATATAATTTGTGACCAAGGTATCTCTTTTTTTTAATTAGATATACAAAGTAAAAGTTTTATTTAATTTTTAAATACACCTACATGATAATTAAATATAATGAAAAAATTGCAAATGTTTGCAAGATGAAGTATTTATTTTGTTTTTATTAAAGAAAATAATAATTTTTATAATTAGAACTTTTTTAAAATTTTATGCTATAAAAATTTAATAAAAAGTTAAGAATTAATTTCTTGAATTTCTTTATTTATCTTTCGAATATATTTTATTAAAATACTTTCACATAAACAAAAAGACATCACTCTTTGGTTTATTATTTGATAAATTTTTGATCAAACTCCTTAGAATTACGCTTCTATCTTATTTCTACTTTGTATCTTTAAAATAAGTTATAAAATAAAAATTTAATTTACTCTCATAAACGATATTTGGAAAAAAACTACACAAAAATTGTTTAAAAATGTTGCATTCTAAAAGATAACTTTGCCAATTTTGGTTAGGAAATAATGAAGCTATTTTTTCCCCCAAAAGTTAAAAAACATTCATTGATCATTAAACCACAAAAATTAATCAAGTTTGAATAGAGTTATGCTGAAGACAAAAACGATATTTGTGTAAAAAATAGAAAAAAAGCAAGAGAAATGACACTAAAATTGGCATAAATCGTTTTCTAGATAAGCTGTAAACTTCGTAATAGTCTTATTTTTTAAGTTAAATTTAAATCTATATAGTAGAAACCATGTCTACTTAATTTTATGAAGTTTCTTATAAGTAAGAGTCATTTAAATTTTTAATTTTTACCAAAAAAATAGTCATCACTTGTTGATCCATAACTTAGCCAATTCTTTATCAATCTTAATGCTACTGTGTTTCCGCACTATTCTGAAATTGTATCTTTAAAATAAGTCATAAACCATAAAATTTCATAAACTTTTAAAAGAGTTATTTCTGGAACAAAACTATGCAAAAAATTGTACAAAAATGTGGCATTTTTTAAGCATAACTTGGCCAAATATAGACCAAAAGTTTTGAGATTTATTTTTCGCACTAAGTTGAAAAAAAATGCATCAAATGACTAATTAACCATAAAATTTGATCAAGTTTGGAGAGAGTTATGTCTGGAACAAAATTGATTTTTACAATAAAAATGAAAAAAAAGCAGAAAAGTTGACATTCAAATTAAAATAACTTTTTTCGTAGTTGAGTTATAAACATCGTTAGATAGTTGTTTTTTAAATTAGACGTAGATCTATATAACAGATAATATTTTATTTTTTTTCATCAAGTAATTACTAAATTATAGCTATTAAACTTTCAACCCTTTTTTTCAAAACGGTTACCACTCTTTGGACCATAACTCGATCAATTTTTGATACAATTCGATAGAATTGTGTTTTCCCTCTATTCTGATAGTATACCTTTTAAATGATATATAAACCATTTAATATTATTTATTTTAAAATAACGTTTACCCCTGGTCAAATCTATGCTAAAAAAGGCCATAAAAAGGGTGTTTTTTGAAGATAACATAGCCAATTATGGCCTAAAACTTTTTAGACTCTTCTTCCCCACTAAGTTAGAAAAAAACACATCTTTTGGCTATTTACCCATAAAAATCGGTTAAATTTGAAGAGAGTTATGTGAGAGACAAATTTTTTTTCCTTATTTTTTTTTAGTATAGATACCGCGTTATAGAAAATTACCTTACTAAAAATTTTAATTCTTAAAAAAACAATGAAATTTTGGCAAAATCTATGGTTCATTTCTTTTATTAGAGAATAGTTTTTGACTTCTATATCCATGATATTATGGAAATAGATAGAAAATAATATTTTTTTCATAATCAATAACAGTCATAATATTGTACTTCCACATCACAAAGATACGTTAATTTAAATTTATCTGATGTACTAAAATTTTAATAATCATAATTCCGCCTAGAATGTAGATTTCTATATAGAATCTGTAGTAAATGATGGTATGTATCTATATCTTGACTACAAAATGAGTATGATATAACATTTGTTGTTCTAGAATAATCAAATTAAATTATGTGAATGTCTTGATATTATCGTATAAATAACTTTGTCTTGTTTCTTGAGGAAATAATCTGATAGTTATTTTAAATATTTTAATGTATTTTTTTGTTACTATTTCATGATTTAATCTTGTTCAAAAAGATAATAAATATTGAAATTAATTAGTAAGTTGTAAGTTATATATACATATATAAGATTTTATTATGATAGCCATTACTATATTTATATATTGAATTCAAACAATAATCCATAAAAATATAAACTAAATTTTTGTTTGTTTAAGAATGAATTTCAATCAATAAAATGCTTTGATTAGTTTATTGATGATAGCCTTTTATACATAATACTTCATATTATGTTATATTCTTATTTAGTCTCAATTTGTTTTATATAAAAGATCTTAAAATTATCCTTGTAAAGTGCCATTTATGAAAAATATAAATCATTAATATGTATGCAGCATTTTATAACTTAAAAAATTAAATAGAAAAAATATTTAATTAACATTTATAACCAATTTACTAAAATAAGATTGAATGCTTCTACTCAGTCTTAGTATACCTGAAAGAAATTTAAGCATACAATTACTACTAATTTGTTAAAAAATTATTTTATAAAAAAGGATTTCTGAATATTTTTATGTTAGTTTTCAAAAGTAACTTTTTCAATAAATTAAAAAATAAATTGTTTTTCAGATTTGTATAATATCGTAAAAATATTATGTATACAAAATTATATTAAAAAATGTCACTAACGTAATTTGTAATAAATTAGTTAAAAATTAAAAGTATACACTAATATAATAATTAATACATTCTAACAAAGGAATGGGAACTTTTTCAAATAATATTAAAAAAATCTACTTTTATTAAATTATACACATGAAAAGCCTTCCGATTAAAAACGTTTTTACTAATTTGATTAAACATCTTAAATTATATAAATTACATATCTTTAATTAATTATATATTTTGAAAGTTTATAAAAAAAAGTAAAATAATAAACTACACGTTTATTGTTTCTAGATTAATGTAAATGACTTTTTACTTTTCAACTTGGAACAATGTATGTATATTTACATATACTCAAATGCGTAAAATACTACTATTATAACTAAAATATAAATGTTTCACTGTGACTTTGAATGTAACCTTTATAAATCCCTTTGGTAAATTTTTTGAAGTACCACTTAACAAATTTATACTACTCGTGATATAGTAAAAATCAAATAGAATTTCTTAGTAATGTAAATTATATTTAATTAATAGTTATTTGTTTCTTAAATAATTTCTTTGTTATTTTGTATTTTAAAATTGTCTGTTAGTTTTGTAAATGCAACATGAAAATATATTTAAAAACAACCTGTTGATTTGTTATTATTCTTGGCATGTATTATAACAAGAAAAGTGTCTTGTTAAAGCTGATTCCTATGGATAAAATTATTATATGTAATTAGATTTTCTTAGATTTTTCATAACTTTTAGAAACTTTTTTATAAAAAAAGTAGTCAATGTTAAGATATTTTAAAATTAAAAAAATCTATTAAATTCCTAAAATACTATTTACATTATCATAAAAACTAAATTTTACGTTTACGACAAGATAATTATTATTTTAAAATGCATTTTTTGACATAATCAATAATAAAATAAGCCTTATTTTTAAACAAACTCTTTCTAGTAAAATTTAATGTGTAACAGAACTCTAAACAAATATATTTTGAAATAAAAAAGGTTGAAAAATGGTTATAATGCTAGAAAATTATATTAACTTAAAATAGTATTGTTTTTATAAACACACTTTGTTTTTAAAACTATATAGTGATATGTGCATTGAAAGGATTAATACTAGTCTTTTAACAATCAATATATTTTAAGTAAAAATTTGTTATATAGATAAAATCTTATAGGTACTATCAAAATTTAAAAAACTAATTAAATTGTTAAAAACAAACAAACATTTGTTGTCAAAATATCAACAAAAACATTTTTTTGTTTTTTTATCCGACCACATTTAAAAATGACCATTTATGACTATATCCATTTTAAAAACATTTTATAATCAACATACATAAATTACACATTTATTTAAACTTCATTTATTTAATATGCCCTGTTATTACTATAATGATAAAATTACAACTATATTGAATTTATTAAAGAGTTGAACCTTATAATGTATGATAACAGAAATCATTGGAGAAGAGATACTTACATTTCATATTAATAATATAATATTAAAAAATATTGCTAAAGATTTACTGAAGTGAAGCTGTGTATTTCTAACAAAATTTACAACTGTGGTTCTATGCCTTTTGATGTAAGGTTTTGTATTACTTAAATGTTCAGGTAGATTTTTAGAAAAACGATTTTGTAACAACAGAATTATTATCAGAAACAAATTCAAAATAATGAATGTTCATATATTTTAAAAACGTACAGTATCTACCTTTTTTATGCTTAGTGAATAAGATAAAAATTTAAAATCTTTTTAGGCAAAATTTTCAATAGTTTTTCTCGGTATTCATTTTAACTGTTTCGCAGATTTTTTTTTAAAATTAAATGCTAATTTGAGAACATTAAAATTTCAAAAGCAAACTATTGGAAATATTGTAACATTCAATTATAAAACAGACTAATTGTAACATAAATAATTCATTTTTATGATATTTAAAAATAATAAATCATGTAAACATTAATTTCTGAAACAATTTTTAATGCATTAACATTCCTTTATATCAATAAAATACATTAGAAAGTTAAGAAATATTGAGTTACATGGGAAAACAATTTTAAAACAGTGAATATATAAAGAAAATAAATAAGATAAGGTATTAGTTATTATTTTGTGGTTTTCATATTAATATATATATTTAATAGATACTTACGTTATTGATATCTACAATTATTTATCACAAATATTCAAGAATATAAATTTCGACTGTAATTTTTTTGCTACATTTACTATAAAAAAAATGTTATCTTAACCAGATAAATGTTTTAATGTACTCGTCAAGTTGAGATATTACATGAAAGATTCTTTTTTTTCATAAACATTATTCATGTTTCTTTTTCACATTCAGATTGTAAGATTATCATCATAGTAACAACTTCAATTTTCTAATATAAATAAGTGTGAGAAATCATTAAATAGTTGAAGCGTTGTTTTGATAATAAAAAAAGATAAAATATAGTGATTAAGATTTGCTTTTATTTTGTCAACATTTAATATATGAATAAAAATAATCAAGTAGAGCGAAAATTTACAGAATTATTTTACTTTTAATTATATTTTCATTTATAAAAAAGTAATTTGTATGTTTGTAACTATGAAAATTTATGAAGGCCAATGCATTAAAAAAATATGCAGTTCCTTGTATAAAATTTTAAAAATTGTGAAGATTAAAAATATATACATATAACATTTCCGGATGATTCTAAATATTAAAATGTGTATTGCTAAGATAAAATATTTGATTAAATCTCTAGCTTTAATTTGCATACTATAAATATTATGACTTTTTTTGCATATTTTAACCTATTAATTATTTTTAATACCGTTGTAATAAAAAGAATTTTCATAAACCACAGCAAAAGGTTTAAAACCAATTGAATAATCCAGAATTTCTTTAAATTTGTTATAATATAAGTAAAGTAAGCATAGAAATTTTTTAACAAATACTCAATAAAATTATATAAAATCTCATCCAAAGGATATTTAAAATTAGTAGATATTTTTATTTCAACTTTTAATAATAATTAAAAAATTTTCAAAAATTGTAAAATAATAATTTCAACATTTAACAAATAACAGTAGAAACTTCTAAAATTGATAAAGAGAATAAGTATTACAATCCTATTCATAATGAACATTATTGAAGTATTTAAAATCTCTTTTATTTCTCAATATAGCCACATTCTTTAATGCTTTCAAAACTAGATGTAACATTTGCGATGTTTTTAATTCAAGAGGCGAGAGTATAAATTATTTAACAAATTATCTTAAATATTTATAAAACAAAGAAAAAATTTAAATAGAGTTTGAGTTCATGAAGTAATTATGACAATTTGAAAAAATCAAACTTGTTTAATGTTAATTTATTTTAGTAATTTAATATTTATATGAAAGCTTAAAATCTTACTTATGAAATTTATTCAAATAAATAAAACAGGATTTACTCGAAATATAATCACAAACGTTTTTTTGATTTTAATTGTTTTCAAAGATTTTTTAGATTTGTTTAACTTTAAAAACTACGTGTTTTTGTCTAAATGTTATAACTTTAAGTAAAATTATACACATCTAGTAATACAAATACTTTCCAACTATATATTTCAGAATTCTTTATTAGATACCTATTTAAGTAAAGTTATTAATATTTTATAATAAACATTTTTATTAATTCTTAAGTTAATAAGTTTAAGTATTTAAAAATATCTATATTTGTGGTAATGAAGAGCATTAAATATTTAATCATATAAAATATTATTAAAGAGATATTGTAGTTGTACTTCTGCCATTAATTTTTTATTGAAATAATAAAAAACATTTATTTTTATTATGAAAACAAAATAATGCATATTGTTCCATAATTTTATCTAAAATTAATCCTTAATAATTAATATTGAACTATATTGTAAAAACAATTTTGCACATCTTATTAATACAATATTACAAATAAAATAATAGATTTTGAAAAGAATACACTTTTTTAAATTTTGACAATGATATCGTTGACACTGTACATTTAATTTAGTGTATAATTCCATTATAAGGGTTGTCTCGAAATATACGTAATTTTATTGAATATTAGAACTTCTATTATGCCGGGTAGCTGACAAATTTCTCCGTTTTTAATGACAGTTTGTTATCTACTTTCCGTTCGAAAGTGCATTATATATAATAGCTTAAAGCGTCAAAAACGAAGAAATTCGCCGGCCACAAGGTGTAAAATTTTATGATATGTATACATTTGATAGCCCACTTGTTTTCTATAATTATATCAAAATCGGATTTTAGTCTTAAGTTTTAAAGAACGATATAGAGATTTATGTAAATGACATTTTTTCTATAATTTAATATTAAAGAATTAAGCATAACTTTTTTTAAATCATATTTTTTTTAATTATACAATCATTTGGCAGTCAAATTCTTTATAGAACATAGATTGAAGAATTAATAAAAATGTCAATTATAAATAAAATTATAGATTCTTTGTTGCAAACATTTTTCTATAATCTACTGACAATAATAAGTTAAGAAATTTAAATATTAATATAACCTTAGTAATAAGTACTAATAAGCATTTAAAGTTATAAAATGACATAATTAATAATATCATTTAATTAAATGCTTTTCATTTTTTAGTAAAATATTTAAAAATTTTTAAAATTTATTTTTACATTTTTTTTATGAACAAAAAACATACAATGTTAAATTTTTTAACATTACTTATTATTGACTTTTAATAATAGATCTTTATATATTTTAAAGAAAAAATGTTGGAATATAAATTAATTAAAATATTGTAGTAAAAAAATATCTAAAATTAAAAAATTTGCGATAGTTTTTGTGCAAATAAATGTTTATTTTTTACAACGGTAAGAAAATAATTCTTAAAAGAGTCTTCTTTACCTATGTTCTCTTATGGTAGTGTGACCTTATTGTAGGTGTAGCAAGGCCTTCTGCTACATGTTTTTCAGCGAATACATGCTAGCTGCTTCCCACCACCTTATCCGAGTATTTACTTTATGAAAAAGCATGTTGAAACATGCGTGCTCGATCAAAATTTAAACAATAAAACACAATAACTATAATATAACCTTTTATTTTACCATTAATGAACAATAGATATATACATAGTGAATGCAAATCATTCTTGTCCAAAGTTTCAGTTATGAAGTGCTATTTAGCTCATCTAAACTTCTTCTTTATTAAAGGTATTTAAAACTAAGCCTTACTAAAAAACTGAAATTTCTGAAATATTTCCTTTTTAAAAACTGCTTTTTCCTTTTTCTCCTTTTATTAAACTTCTTCTTAGTTTTATAAAAGGTTGTTATTTTTTCTTCCTTATGTTTTTGTCAAGTATATGCTCAGATTTATATAAAATATTATTTAAATCTGCACATAATACTTATTTTATTTATTCGTTCTTTCTTACCTCTTGACTTGATTAATTAAACATATTTATGTAATAATAAATCTTATTATTATATATATAACATGTATTTAATATTTCCTATTCTTAATGTCGAACATTACGAATTATATTCATATAAATCCCTATAACTTTATTTGAACTTGAAATTCAAAATGAATCGTGAAATATTTTGTATAAAAAAAGTGAGATTATCAAATTAAATAAATATCATAAAATTCTAAAAGGAGAAAAAAGTCATTTATAATCAACTGAATTTTGTATCTTTTGAGACACCCGGGATGTTATAACATTTAATTTTTAAAATTAATTTACTGTTTCTTTAATTTAATTTTTTGAAAATTTAATATCTAGGAATATTTCACAAATTGGTTAAAATTTCATTTAAATCTTTAAATGGTTGTTTATCAAAGCTTTTTATTATTTAGTTAAATTTATAAAATATTTAAATTAAAATCAGAAAATGTCATAACTTATAGAGTTTTTTGTAATCAGAATCATTTATAACTGTACAAGCATAACCTACTCCAATTACTTTTAATCATACTTTTTCTTTTATGTTTATCATTAATTATTTTAATATTATTTAATGTAAATGTCATATTAAGTTAAATATATTTTATATAATAAAATATTGATACTTTTATAAAGACAAATGCATATTGTGTCAATTCAGAGGCGGTATCAGATATAATGCCACTTTATCACCAGAATATACAATGAATCAAAAAATAAACATTACTCATTTTTTTACATTCGTTTAATACATTAATGTAATATTTCGTTTTTTTCTGTATTTATCTATAATACTTCAGTCGTAGACTCGCCTTTGTCAGTTTACGTCTGGGCCGTAATGAATCGTTTATAAAATTTTGAATTTCAGTAAACAGCAAAAACTATTTTTTTAAATGCCTTTGTTTAATCCTTCAATACGTTCTATTAAAATATTTTTGTTATAAAGAATGGTTATCATTTTTTATCAATAACTTGACTAGTTTTTTATCAATCTCAAAATTGTTGTATCTCATCTTTGATACTGAATTATATTTTTCAAGTAAGTTATAAAATAAAAACTTTCATTAACTTTAATAAAAGTTATCTACATATAAATTAAAAATTCTACAATTTAAGATGTACATGACAATTTATATAAAATCGTATTGTTTTTATGAAAAAAGGAAATTTTACAAAAATTAAAAGAATTGTTATGCAAATTTTAGAAAAATATTGTCAAATATATTTAATTAATTATATTCTTTTTGGAAAACGGAAAAATAATATAAAAACAGACTAAAAATTAAATAAAATTATTTTAATATGCTTAGTAAAAGTTTGAAATATTAAATATATTATTATAAAAATAGCGTTGATAATTAAAAAATTTGTTATTTAAATACTAAAAAGTACTTTCTTTTTTTAAACATAATAAATTTATATTTTAATATAAATAAAATAAAGATTTTATTACTATGTTTAATTAGTAATTAATATCTATATGTAGTATAAACTATTAAAAAAAATTATTTATAAATAATCTTCAAACATTTTACTTTTCATATTTTCTATAAATCACTTTTTTAAATCATATAATGTTGATCTATTTATTAAATTCATAAGAATTTTTATTTTGTGTTTCCATTAATAGAAATTTTAAAATTTATATTGAAATTTAAATACGTTATTAATGTTTTAAAAAAGAAAGTTCTTCTACATTTAAATGATAATTTTTTGGTATTAATATTATCTATATGATTTTATATTTAATATATCACACTTTTATTAAGTTTATTAGATTAATCTAGGATATCAATTAGTTTATAATAAATTTATTCAATTCATAATCTTTTTATATATTATTTTTCTGTTTTTCAAAAAGAATATAATTAATTAAATTTTTAAGACAATTTTTTTTTAAATTTGCAAAACAATTCTACTAAAATTTTATTACAAATTAGGTAGAATTGTATGACAATTTAGAAAGAATTGTACCTATACAAAAATCAGTTAAATGTAGTACAAAATTCATTAAATTGTTATTAAAAGTTTAGTTGAATTATATGACAATTAGCATTCAATTGCGAAACTAAATTACGGAATTTTTAATTTGTATGTACGACATTAATTTCACAAAAAAAAGTAATCAAAATAAACATTTTTTTAAATTATTTGGCTAGTTATGACTCGAATCTTGTGAGACTTCTTTTTCTTCTCAAGTTAGAAAAAAGTCATTTCTAGCTACTTGGTCATAAATATTAGTTTAATTTGAAAGGAGTTTTAGCGAAAATAATTTTTTTCGTTATATTTTTACGCAGAAATTATCTATTAAAATACTATCTGGTTATTTTTAGATTTTTTTAAGAAGATAAGGTCTACTTCAGTGTTACAAATGCAAATTAATGCTTCCTTTTTGTTTTAAGTTATTATTCATGAAGTAACCTTTATCTATTTTTTATTTTAACAATTGTAAAATTTCTTTTAATACTAAACATAATATAATTTATATTGTAAAAATATTAATCACACATAAAACAAAAAACTGTTTTATAAATAAAAGGTATGCAGTCATAGATAATATATAGCGAACTTATGTCTATATTGATGATCAAATACTTTATTTTCAATCACAAAGTGTATATAAATACTGTATTAATTGAATAAAAATTCTCAAACTTTTATAAAGTGTATGGATTTTATAACGACGATGCATATACATTAAAAATAAAGTACATCTTTTTTTATTAATTGAGAAAAAATTTTTATAATAATGAATATGCATTATATTCAATCACTAGTAATAAAAAATGTTGATTTTAAAGAAAATAATCTAAATATAATTCATTGTTGGAGTAAATTTCTATCTAATAGCTTTTAAAGTACCAGTAAAACTTTTTTAACGCTAGTTAGTAATTTTTTTACAATTATTACTAAGATTATAAATTAAATTAAAGTTAATTTTTAGATTTTGGTGGCAAGTAGGTATCTTACTTAAACTTTATTTAAAACACCAAATAAAACAAATTGTACAAAAAAAACCCTGGGATTTACAATAATCAGATATTAGTTAGTTTATTATACAAAAATAATGTTATTTATATTTTTGATTACTTAATTATAACTCCTTTTGATATCTCGTTTATTTCTTTTATTTATACTATTCACTTTAATTACTTTTTCTTTTACAAAAATGTTATGTTATTTGGCAAAAGTATTTTATGATAAATGATTATTTTAAAATTAATTTACGATTTTTTTACATTTAAAGAATAATTTAGCAGATGTTTGTTTTTTATTTCTTTTTTTGATTCTAAAGTGATATTTTTAAATTTATTCTAATTTTATTGTTTTTAAATATATTTGCAGGTATCAACTTAAATTACTCGCCATGGTTTGCACCATTAATTAGCTTTTAATATATTATAATAATGTTATTGAAAAGACATTAAAGTAATTTATAAAAATTAAAAAAAAATATTCAAATTAAAGTGATATTAAAATTTGTTTTAAAAGTGTTTGATATGATATAAACCACATTTTCAAATAATATATATTTTCTAAAAAAAGATAACAGTGAGAAAAAAAATTGAATAATCGCTATATGCTAATTATCATTAATTATTATATTATTTATATTGTACCCCAGTTTATAATATTATCTTTAATAAAATTTATAACTATAACAATGTTATTTCTAAATTTCATAAAATGCTAATAGTCATCTATTTTTGGATGAGATTTTATATTATAATACTTTAATTAGTAAACCTTTTTGAGTTTAACAGAAAACAATTAATATTTTAAAGTATCTTTTATAATACTGGCTTATTTAATTGTAAAATTTTGAATAAACGTGGTACCAGAAAAAATATTTAACTATAACTAAATTATACTTAATTTATTGTTTACTGCCTACCTAAAATCTCAAATTTTGGTTCACTTTATTTTCTACTATCTTAATATTTTTACACTCTTAAATACATAAATTTAGTATTTTTTTAATAATGTTATGCAATGTTATTTATTTCTTTATTATTGGTTACATACTGAACTGTCGTGTTTTTAATTTAACTCGTAATAAATTATTAAGTTTTTATTTTTTACTTGTAATGTTTACTTTTTTATCAAACATTTTTTTCTTAATATTTATTCAAATTCGTTATGTAAAAAAACAAACAATGTTAGAAATTATTGCTTTTACATATCAATGTAGAAAATACAATTCACATATAGTCATTTACTATAATCGATAGTCATCTAAAACCATCCACAACATATAACTTTGACTGTCAACGAATAGGAGTAAATAAAACAAAGTATTATCATAAAATATTAGTAAATAAAATAAAAATGTAAAAAACAAATGAAATACAAATAAATAATTAACATAGAAATAAACTTACATTAAATATTTATTAAAGTCTCTTAATTGTCTGACAATAGCATAAAATTGTTATACAGCTTTAATTAACTTTTTCTTTACATATGAAATTCCAAAAAATGATTATATACAATATAAAACCTGATTAAATATTACTAAATACTAATTTTTTATAAGTTATAAATTTACTTTAATATCTAATTTCTTTATAAATCTGCCATAGATTAATAAAAATAGTTATAAAAATAAAAACAAATTAATAATATATGAGACTTTAAAATTAGTAAAAGTAAAAATGTCTTAGAGCAAATAAAAAATTTATAAAAATATAATTACTAAACATAGTGTAACTCATAATTTTGTTTTCACATAAGAAATATAGTTTTTGAACTCCTAACAAGCAAAAACTAGAAGCTACTAAAAAATACATAAAATTTATAAAAAAATTCGGTGATCATGGTTTGAATTTCGATGATTGTGTAATCTGCTTGCTATTCTACAGGGAAAACTTCTCTTAATAATTTTTTATAATCCATTTAAATTTTTTAAAATTAAGAAGTATTGCATTAAAATGATTTCTTAAAGAGTCTCCTTTACCTATGTTTTCTTATGGTGGTGTGGCTTTATTGTAAGTGTAGCGAGGCCTCCTGCTACATGTATTCCAACGAATACATGCTAGCTGGTTCCCGCCACCTTATCCGAGTATTTACTTCATGAAGAAGCATGTTGAAACATGCGTGCTCGATCATAATTTAAACAATAAAACCAATAACTATAATATAACTTTTATTTTACTATTAACGAACAATATGTATACATAGTGAATGTAAATCATTCTTGTCCGGAGTTTCAGTAATGGAGTGCTATTTAGCACATCTAATATTCTTTTTTATTAAAGGTATTTCAAATTAAGCCTTACTAAAAAACTGAAATTTTTGAAATATATTCTTTTTAAAAACTGCTTTTCCTTTTTCTCCTTTTATTAAACTTCTTCTTAGTTTTATAAAAGGTTGTTATTTTTCTTCCTGGTGTTTTTGTCAAGTATATGCTCAGATTTATATAAAATATTATTTAAATCTGCACATAATACTTATTTTATTTATTTGTTCTTTCTTACCTCTTGACTTGATTAATTAAACATATTTATATAATAATATGTATTATTTATATATATATATAAGTAAAATTTATATTAATAAAAAGTTTTGCGACAGTAAATTAGACGAGTTTTATTTTATCCTTCATTCGTGGCCACCTTAAAAAAAAACAATGAACAAAAAAAATTTTAACTTACGAATAGTCAGCAAAATTAAATGTACGAAATTATATTAACTATCGCTATATATATGTTTTTTTTTATGGATGACCAATAACAACTATTTTCTTTCTTACTTAAAGGTGCATGGTTTTACTTATTATATGTCTTTAATATTTCCTTTTCTTAATGCTGAGCATTACGGATTAATATATTGTCTTGAATTTATGAATAAAAGAAAATTAATATTATTTTTTAATAATGCAACACATGATTTACTGAAAATAATATTTTTAAATCCAAAAATTCAAGTAACGCAACTTCATTTCATTACTTACCTTTGTTATATGTTCTTTCAACTAAAAATCATCTGTTAAAATGTAACGATTTTTTTTTGCATTATTGAAATACGGATATCAATATTAATAGAGTTACAATTTAGTTATTATGGACGTTCCCGGAAAAAAATTCAAAACACAAAAAATAAAATATTATAATTACCTAATAAAGATACTTATTTATTTATACAATAAAGTCTTAAGAAGTCCTATGAGTTTTAAAAGTTAAGTTATTCCTTATAATTAGAAATAAATTAGAATAAATGTATAACTAATGTTTTGATGACATATCGTTGTCGTGTTAAAATTGTAAATTAAATACATTTTTTTAATTGACATTCTTTATATATTTTTTATTGTATTCAAATTTTTATTTTGGAGACGGCCACATCGCCAATTATAGCAAATATATTTAGTGAATTTATTAGATCTGTAGCTAGAAAAATTTTTGGTATCAAAATAAATAATCTTATCATTTATGAGGTTTATTTATAAAATTTTTTTCATTTCAGTTAGTAAAATTTATTTTTGAAATCAGTTTCAGAAGTCTATTATTACTATTCAGTTTTTACCATTCTTTATACGATAACTATATGTTTTTTATTCAATATTATTTTCAAAAAAAATTAGTTTATGCCTAACATATAGCAGAATTTTAAATTAAATTTTAGGTTTTAATGATTTTATGACTTTATACTATAAAAGTCTAAAAAAATGTTAATTATATGATAATGTCAATTCATAAAAGAAAATATAAGGTATTAAAGCACAAAAAACTATTATTTATATAGCATTTTTTACCTTTCATTTATAAAGTAAAAATTTGAACTTTAAAATAAAGTTTTTATGAAACAATAATAAAAATAATCAAAAATATTTCTGAAGAGTATTGAAAATTTTTGTATAATTTATGTTAATTCTATAAAAAATAGTATTTGAAATAAGATATGTTTTGGACTTCTTTTCATGTATTGTTAATATTTTACAAACACATTATTAATATCTGTGATAAATTTTAAAATTACATTGTGTTTTTTAATCTATAGATAGATGACACAATGCTAATATATTAATTGTTGTAATATCTTCATCAATATTCATTCATTAATTAAATTTAAAAATTAAATATATTAATTGTTGCTATTATACAAAATTAGTTGACTTTACGAAAAGTATAAAAAAATTAACCAATAAGTTAAAATATATTACAGTTACAATTTAAAAATAATTCCAAATATATATTTGAATTTTGTAAAACCATATTAGAAAGTTAAGAGTTTTTTAATTTTTTTTTAACTAAAGAATATAAAATAAGTTTAATTATTCTTAAAGTTTGAAATGTTATAACTAAATGTGTTAATGCATTTTTCATACTTTATTGACATGTTTACAATCACTTAAATGTCATAATTACCATACTTAATATCAATTATAAGTTCAATTAAAATATTTTATCTGGTTAATATTACAATTATTGAAACAGGAACCTGTATTTATTCAAGTAATTAAATTACTGCAACCACATACCAAAATTTATTTATCCCATATATTCATATATATTTCTTAAACTTGTCTAAGTATTTTGAACACGTTGATAAAATAATCAAGTATAATTTGTACTTTTCTTAAATTTATTTATTTTTTTTTTACTTTTAATATAGATTTAGTAAAAATTGTTTTATTATAGTATCTTAAAAGATAATACTAAATAATAACTGAATAGTTTTCAACATCACATTCAACAAATATGTTCTATTAACAACACTTAAAGTATCAACTTTAGTTTCACATGTTTTACTGACATTTGTGACAGCATCATAGATGTATATTTTTATTTACTGTGAAATTTTAGTACCTTTATCTTTGGTCTTTTTAATTAAATTTATAGAAAGACTACTATGACATTGCGAATCTTTGGTCAATAAAATGTAATTTTTAATTAGTGATTCTGCTGACATTTGACTGCCAAATTTCTTGTTTAAAAGTAAAATTTGTAAAGACAGTTTTTTATTCTTCTTTCTTACAATAAATCTAGTGTGTCACAGTGCTGTATTAAGATTTACGTAGTCTAATAATTTGAATTTTTTTTCAGCCCAATTACTTAAACTTCTGAATTAACTACAATCTGAGTTGTCAACATTTTACCAATATCATCATATCACTTATTTTATCATCTACAATATTTTTAAATAATAAATCAATATTCCAAGATAGTACATCACATGTTTCTTATAAACTTCCTTAACGTTTTCAAGATTTCACTATAGCTATAAATATTGCTATTTCGGATTATTGTTGGTAATTTTCATAATTTTAATGAAGAGTAAAAATTCTATCTGGTTTAAAATCTAATTTAATTTTTAAAAATAAATTTGATCAAAGTATAACAGCAAAATATACGTAATAATAGATTTCATGTTGAAAAATAGAAATTATATGCTTATTACTCAACGCTTTTTTAATATTAAAATTTTTAGCAGATCTTCATAACGTATTAGTTTATTCTCATTACGGAATTAGGAAACCACTAAGAAAAAAATTTCTGCATATGACGTGTTTGTGATTTTTAAACTTTTTAATGGTTTTTTTTTACATTTAATGGTTGACACATAAGACTTTTCAACTTTCTTTTTACAGCACGTTCTTTAGCTAGTACTTTAAAGAGTCTGTTTGTTTACGTTCTCTTATAGCGGTGTGGCCGTTTATAGATGTAGCGAGACAGCCTGCTACATGTATCCCAGCGGATACATGCTAGCTGGTTTCCACCATCTTAGCTTAGTATCTTACCTAATAAAAAGGCATGTTTGGAACATGCGTGATTGATCAGAATTTAAATAAATAAACACATTAAATTTATGATACTGTTGTAATATGATTAGATATTAATAGTTAATGGGAGGAAGAGTTTATTTAAAAGAAAGATATTATAAGGTTACAACATTTTAGAAATTATTTAACAAGACTGCGTTGTGTTCTTGAGAGAGCTTGTATTTATATTGCCTTTAATGGTATGAGTTGGAATGTCTTGTGTCTGGAGTTCTCTTACGGCATGTTGGATAATAATGTGTTTCACATTACACTGTTTTATTTATGAGGAATGTAACGAACAATATATGTGTAAATTACTTTTGTCCGAAGCTTCGGATATGAAGTACTATTCAGCACCTCTGATTTATTTCTTTTTCTCCTCATATAAAACTTTTTTTTAGTTTAATAAGAGAATGTCTTTTTCTATCTTCCAGTTGTTTGTTAAGTAAATGTACAGATTTATATATAAAATATTATTTAAATCTGCACAAAATACTTATTCTATTTATCCATTTCTTTTTTATCCGTTGACTTGATTAGTTGAAACATATGCTTTGATAATAATTTTCATATGTAATATTTTATTCATTTTATCTTTTCTTATACCTAATGCAGGGCATTACGAGTGTTATATTAGAAAAAAAACATTTTAAGACGTATTGTTACTTATTTGTCTTTAAGGGTCTTTGAAATTAAGTAGTTTACTATAAAATGAGAAAAAATGATTAGTTAAAACAATTTTTTTTTCTTCTTTTACTTAAACCAGCCTTAGACCCGCCTCCGGCAGGTAAGGACTAGTTCGCAGAGAATATTTTTTATAAAAGCAATTTTTTACTAAATTATAAAAAAATATGTGTTAAAAAATTATTTATTTGAGTAACATATTTCTGGAAAAATAAATATTTAAAAAAACATTGCTATAATATATTAATATAAGAAATATTTTTGAGTTTGAGAATCATTTTATAGCGCCTGTCTTTATTTGAACTGTTTAAGTTAAAAAATTTACCCAAAAGAAAGAATTTTATATCCAAAAGGTGAATTAAAATGATTATTTGAATAATTTCAAGCTATAATTTAAATGACTTTTTATCATATTTTTTGAAATTAGTACAAACAATTTCATATCATCGATCTAATAACTACATATTTATTTTATTTCTGCAAATATATGAGTGAGAAAAAGTAAAAATTTAATACCTAAAAATAACTTTTGTCGTTTTTAATCAACAAACTTCGTTTTAGTTTTCATATTTTATGCAAGTCTTTAATATATGTACTAAATTTAACTAAAATAACTTTGATAAAGTTATAATATAAGGAAATTTTAATTTAGCTAAAAAATAGTTATCATTGTTGTATTCGTTTTTTAATTCATTTTTTATTAATCATTTTAATATTGAGTATCGCTTTTATTTCATACTTTTACCTTTAAAATGAATCATAAATCACAAATTTTCTTTTGACTTTTAAAAGAACTATTTTTGAGACAAAACAACGCAAAAATATATCTTAAAAGTGATGTTGTTTAAACATAACTGAGTCAATTGTAAACAAAAAGTTTCGAAACTTATTTTTCTCTCTAAGTTAAACAAAAATACATTAAATGACTATTCGACCAAAGAAATTGATAAAGTTTGAAAAGAGTTTTGTCTGAAGCAAATTTGACTTTTACAGTAAAAATTGAAAAAAGGTAAACAAAATGACATTAAAATTAGTATAACTTTTTTCGTAGTTGAGTTATGAAATTCTTTAGACTCTTATTTTTTAAGTAAGACTCAGATCTATATAAAAGATACTATTTTATTTGTTTTTATCAAGTTATGATTAAGTTTTAGCTAGTTAACTTTTAAGATGTTTTTTTAAAATAATCACCACTCTTTGGACTATAATTTGGCTAACTATAAATCAGATCTAATATCATTAAGCTTTCGCATTATTCTGGAATTATATTTTTCAAGTGTGATATAAAGCAATTTATTTCGCATACTTTAAGGAGAGATAGACGAGTAACAAAACTATGCTAAAAAGACCCCAAAAGAGGATGTTTTTTTGAGATAACTTGGCCAATTATGACCCAAAAAATTTATAATCTATTTTTTCCCCTAAGTTATAAAAAAACGCATCTTTTGGCTATTTACCTATGAAAATCGACTAACTTTGAACAGAGTTATGTCAAAAAAAAAATTTTTTTTCTTATTTCTTTTGTTAAAGATAATGTGGAAATAAAAATTTTAATATCAGTATTTTTTTATTTAAACTTTTATGACATATTTTGTATGTAACGAGCATACTTGAAATCAAATTAATATATAAGGCATGTTTTTTTTAAATTTGTTATATTTTACATACTTTATCTAAAACATACATATAATATTGTATTAATATATTTATTAAATTTATAGCATTTATTTTATAATTAAAAGAACAAACATGTATATGGTTTTTCGATATAAAACTATTTAACATACTTTTTTATAAATTAAAACATTATTATTAACATAGTTAATGAATTTCTACCATTTATTTTACGATAATGTTTAATGTTACATACAAAATATGCTAGCAAAATTTATGTGTTAATTTTTTTATGATTATTCAATTAAAGAAGAGTATTGCAAACACATTACTACAACACGATCATACACACAAATTCTTAACATTATTTTTTTTAGAAGATCTTTTCTATGTTCGAAATATATAAAAATTAAATCTGTAATAGAAAAAATGATGATAAATTGAAAAATTTATTTTCATAGTTTTAATTAAATTGGAAAACAAATACATTTGAACATTTAAACATATGATTAACAAACCTAAAATCATTAATATTGTTTTACTTACCAATTTTGAGAAAAATACATAAATTTAATGTTCATTCTTTTAATTATAATATTAAAAGAAGCTACAACAACAATTAGATGAATTTTTTTAAAAAATAATCAATACTTTTTTGTTCACAACTTAGGTATTTTATAATCACTGATTAAAATATTAAATTTTCTTTTTATTTATGGACTGTGTCTTTTAAAACAATAATAAACTAAAATTTTTTTAATAACTTTGCGAAGAAGATACTTACGATAAAATAATGCACAAAAGATGTCCGGAAAATAAATTTTTTCAAAGATAGTTTTGTCAATTATGTCTAAAACTTTTTAAGATAATTTTTACCTTTCTAGTTAGAAGAAATATATTTATTATTTACCAAATTAAAAAATTTATTAAGTTTAAACAATAATATGCTGAAGACAAAACTAATTTTTGTGTAAAAAATAAATAAAACGTGGAACAATTGTAACTAAAATTAGTATAACTTGTGTCGCTGATAAGCTATAAACTTCGCAATAGTTTCATTTTTTAAGTTAAAGTTAAATTTATTTAGCAAAAATCATGTCAACTTACTTTTCTCAAGTTTTAATTAAGTAACAGCTTACTAATTTTTTAATTTATACAGGAAAAATGGTTACTAATCATTAGCGTATATCTTGGCCAGTTTTTTAACGATTCACTACTCTTACGTTTTCCCATTAATTCTGACTCGTATTTTCTAAAAAAAATTATAAAGTCATAACATTTTATTTTTTTCACAAAAGTTTTTTTGAAAGAGATAACTACACAAAAAATTAAATAAAAAGGGGTGATTTTTTAGAAATAACATGGCCTATTATGAATTAATATTTTTAAAAACCGTTTTTCTCACTAAGTTAAAAAAAATACATCTAACGACTATTTAATTATAAAAATCAATTAAGTTTTAAAAATGTTATGTCAATCACAAAATTGATTTTTGTGAACGAAATAAATAAAAAGTAGAAAAATTGACATCTCAATAAATATAACTCTTTATGTTGTTAATTAATATACTTTGTTGTAGTTTTATTTTTTAAGTTAGACATAGATCTATAAGAAAATTTGAATTTATTTACTTTAAACAAATTTTTATTTAGATTACAACATCGAAAAATTTTTGTTTTTATTTAAAAAATGATGACTATTCTTGCTTTCATATCTTAGCCAGTTTTTCATATTTATCTATTGTATTAAGTTTCCCCAGAATTCCAGATTTAAATCTGTTTAATGATTAAAAAAACAAATTTTTTTTAACTTTAGAGAAAATTATTCTCTGCACAAAACTATGCAAAAAATTGTCTGAAAAAGTAGTGTTTTTTAAAAATAACTTTACTAATTATAAACCAAAAGTTTTGAAATTTATTTTACCCACTAAGTTGAAAAAAAATACATCAAATGACTACTTAATTATAAAAAATAGATAAAGTTTGAGGAAAGTTATGCTAAAGATAAAATTGATTTTTGTGAAAAAAATAAAAAAAAGCGATAATTTTGTCATTCAAATTAACATAACTTCGTTAGACACTTTTTTTTAAGTTAGACTTAAATCTTTATACCTAATACTTTTTTATTTTATTTGATTAAATAATGACTAAGTTATAGCTATTTAACTTTAGAATTTTTCAAAATTTTCACTACTTTTTTGACCATAACTCGGCCGATTTTTAATAAAATTCAATAAGGTTGTGTTTTCCCTCTATTCTGATAATAGACTGTTCAAATAGCATGTAAACCATTGTATATTATTTATTTTAAAATAACGTTTACTCCTGATCAAATCTATGCTAAAAAAGACAAAAAAAAATGTTTTTTGAAGATGACATGGTCAATTATGGCCCAAAACTTTTTAGACTATCTTTTCAACTAAGTCAAAAAGAACACATCTTTTGTCTATTTATGAAAATCGATTAAATTTGAAGAAATTTATAAGTGAGACAAATTTTTTTTCTTATTTCTTTTTGGTATAGAATGACAATAAAAATTTTTTTACATTAGTAAAGATTTCCAATCAATTGAAAAATAAATTTTAATAAATAAAACTTTTTTAATTGATTATCTAAGTATATTTAAACAATACAAAATAATGGGTTTTTGTTTACGTTTTTAAATTAAAATGACATGCAATCATACTTTGTATGTCTTTATAAAAACTACAATATTGAAAGAAAAATTAGTTTTAAATGTATATCAATATAAATTCAATATTACATTTTTTTTATTATAAAAGTGTTTATAAAAAATAAGCATAATTGTATATCATAATATATAGAATTTTTATAGCAATAGATAATATTTTACATAACAAAATTTTAAAAATTTACTATCATTTTGCATCAATATTGTCACGCAAAAATGCATAATAATATACATTAACAAAAACATTAAAATTGTATTGGTATTCTTTGCTCATTTGCTTTAGTCAAATTGACAAAGATATGATCTGTGTGATCAATTGTTTAATTTTATCTAAATTTTAAAAAATAATTGTTAGAGTTTTTATAATATTAAATAAATATAATAATAAATTTTTTTATGTTTGACGACTCTACACAGAAAAAAAAAACACAGGTTTGCAAAAAAATGTAATAAATTTGTCCCACCAAATGAAATTCAAATTTTTTTTATTTGCGACTAATTTCGTTGCATAATTTGTATATGAGAACAACGTAGATAATAAAAAATCATTAAACATTAATTATTTAATATAAATCCAAAATTTTTAAAAGAATTTTCTTGTAGAGATAAAAGAAAAAAAATACAATATTTGTTAAATTACAACAACATTTATGTCTTATTTATTAGGTAAAAAATGTAGTATTAATTAACAGAATTGTATTATATTTTATAAGCTTTTTTATAGAGATGCTATCCTCTTTAGTATGAATCACAATATGAGTAAAAATGTAGTTTGTTGAATTGAATATTAACAATCAAAATGAACGAATAAAAATGTATATATTAGTGAATACTCTTCTATTTATATGATTTTTACTTCAACGCCTTCTATGGGCGTTACAATTTATACTTTAGTTATTAATTTTTAAATAAAGACCATTAAAAAAGTAGCTTTTTCGAATTACAAATATTGATACAATTTTTATTTACGTAGAATAACTTTTTTAATCATTTAACATTTTCTAATCAAATATATGATATTGGTGAAAACAATGGGTTTAAGTTTTTAATAAAGATAAAAAATTGCCATACTCGTCATTTAAAATTAATTTTATCCTAAACATTGGTTTATAGAAATTATTTATTTTTTATTATAATTACACATAAAAATATCTTCTGAATATAGTTTACTAAAAATTATTATATACAGTTTCATTAAAAATAATTGAAAAAAATCAAAATTTTTTCTAGTAAATCAAAGGAATGATTTAAGTATTCTTTATAAACTAGAAAATTAAATGTCTATTTCATATAAAATTTAAAACAAATACTTCTCAGAATTAAATGGAATATTATTTTTCAATCGCATGGTTCACTAGCCTCTCTCAACATTAGAAGAAAAATTCTTTATCAGTTTTTTCGTTTATATAGAATCATCAAACCAAGTAAATTTATTATTATTTTATTTAATATTATAAAAAATCTAACAATTATTCTAAATGTGAAATCGCATGAAAATGAACTATTATTTTTTTAAATAATATATCTTTGTTCTTTATTTTTGTGAACATTTTTAGAAAATGAGTTATAATATTTTTATAAATAAAAATTATTTTTACTATATATACATTTTATATATTGTAAACACAATTACAATCAAAACGATAGTTTTAAATTTTGATTTTATTCACGTAACCTTTTACTATCACATCTATGATTGAAATTAAGAACATGAAATTTTCTCCAATGAATTTTAAAGTTTTTAAAAAAATATTTCTTACTCTTTGTTTTACACTCAAATACGAGGCAAACAATTACTTTTAAATATCTATCATCTGCATATTCATGCGTATCTTTTAGATGATCCAAATATCTTAAATTTTAAACTTTTTTATTACAAAATTGACAGTTAACATTTGAACTTAATTTATCTATTTTTGGACTCTATAAATAATAAAATAAAGTAACATTTAATTAAAAACTTTATTAACTTATAATACAAAAAATTATACAATTGTATATATCAATTTTTTAATTAATTTTTAATATTTGATAGTGTTCGTAATATCATTATTTTACGTTTTTCGCGATGAAATGTCGCGCTTTATTCTTAAAAGTTTGAATAAATTTTGACGTTTTAAAATGGTGGGACATTTTATTGCATTTCAGATAGATTTGTCAATATTTGTCCTTTTTTTTGTGTGTAGCTTTTCGCAACACTAGAAGAAAAATTTTCTATTAGATTTTTCGTTTATATAGAGTCGTCAAACCAAATAAACTTATTATTATTTTATTTAATATTGTAAAAACTTTAACATTTATCCTAAATGTAAAATCGAATAAAAATGAGCTATCATTTTTTTAAATAGCATATCTTTGTTCTTATTTTTGTGAACATTTTTGAAAATGAATTATAATTTTTTAAAAATAAAAATTGTTTTTACTATATATACATTTTATATATTGTAAACACAATTACAATCAAAAATATAGTTTTAAATTTTGATTTTATTCACGTACCTTTTACTATCACATCTATGATTGAAATGAAGAACATGAAATTTTCTCGAGTGAATTTTAAAGTATTAAAAAGAATATTGCTTACCCTTTGTTTTACATTCAAATATGGGGAAAACAATTACTTTTAAAATTCTATCATCTGCATATTCATGCGTATCTCTTAGATAATCCAAATATCTTGATTTTTCAACTTTTCTATCACAAAATTGACAGTCAACATTTGAACTTAATTTATCCATTTTTGGACTCTATAAATAATAAAATAAAAAAACATTTAATTAAAAACTTTATTAACTTATAATACAAAAAATTATACAATTGTATATATCAATTTTTTAATTAATTTTTAATATTTATAGTGTTCGTAATATCATTATTTTACGTTTTTCGCGATGAAATGTCGCGCTTTATTCTTTAAAGTTTGAATAAATTTTGACATTTTAAAATGGTGAGACATTTTATTGCGTTTTAGATAGATTTGTCAAAATTTGTTCTTTTTTGTGTATATAAGTCATTAAAAAAATGAAACAATAAATATAGTACAATAGAAATTCGAAAAATTATATAAATCATATATTATTTAAACAATAAAAAATTAACTTCGTATTACATTACATTTCTATAAAAAATAAATATAGTTTACAATTTGCATACAAAAAAAAAAAATTGAAAAGGAAGTTTTTCTTATAAATTGAGCGAAAATTATGGATCATCAATGGAAGAGAAAATAATCTTTTAAATTTCTAAAAATATTTTTTTTAATTTTGTATGAAATAAACTTTAAAATTTCTTAGTTTAAGAATAATATTTAGCATTCTTTATTTACAAAAAAAATTTATAATTTATTTACTTTAATTATTTTCAGTGAAATATTAGTGAGTAATATCACTATTTTTTAACGTAAATATAATTAAATTTTAACAATTAGAAAAATATTGATGAAATAAAAATAAAAAAAATTGATCATAAAAGAATTTTAAGAATCAGCATTTATAATTTATCTATTTTAAGATAACTATTTTTATTTTGTTAAATCTTTATGTTATATGAATTGTTATACGCAATACCAAACATCAGAAGATATAAGGAAGTTAATGGTACTATGAAAATGTATAGAAAAATTTCACTTATTGTTTTTAATGACAGATGTATGAAAATTTAGTAAGAGATTACGCTGAAACAAAATTTTTAATACATACAAATATTTAATTTTGCAAAGTAAATTAGATGAATACAATATTTTCTATATGATCATAAAAATATACTTTAATAGCACTTTTATGCTACACACACAACTCTGACACTGGAAAACAATTCGAATTTCAGGTAGTAACTTTTTGACAAAGAGAAAGAAATTTATTTTTGTCTACAGTTGCCATCAAAAACTATTTGTGTTTCACAAATATTTTCCTGATTAGTTTAATGTCATATGCGTCATAGCAGTTGAAAAAATTTAAATTATTAATAGTAAAATTATAAAATAAGCAAAAACAATGTGACATAAAATAGTCTAGCGTTTTATCAGTGTATAGTCAAGATAAATTAATAAATATTAATATTTTAGTAGTTATTGAGGTAGTAAATAAAAATATTTTTGTTGTTTTAATAGATTAAGAAGAGCTCGATCAAACATGTGTAACATTAATAAATAGTTTTAAAAATCGTTATCATTTTTTTAAATACTTCAATTTTTTAATATAAAAAAAATAAACTGTATAAGCTAGTTTTTTAGAAATTTTATGCACAGATTAAAATTGTAAACAATAACTAGATTGGATAATTTACAGAATATTACTCACACAAAAAATAAAAAGAACAAATTTAGACAAATCTAATTAAAATGCAATGAAATATTCCATAAATTTAAATAATTCAATTTTATTCAAATTTTAGAAATATCAAGCGACAAAACAAATGATTTAACTGACGCAAAATATTAGATTGTGGCAAAAATTTTGCTGTTATTTACAAAAATATTTGTTTTGCATTTGTATGTAATGTCATTTTTATTTTATTTTGATACTTTATAACATTATGCTCATCTTAGATTCTAATGTGTTTTTATTTAATAAAATACATTATTAAAAGTTAATTGCATGTAAAGTTATTAATGTTTTAATAATAAGATTTTACTAAGCAATCTACTAAAAACAATAAGTTTAGAAATTTCATAACAATAGTAATAAAAAACAATATTTATTTACTCATACAAAGTAATATTAATTAAAAATTATTTTAATATTTGTTCTTTTTTTAAATTCAAATATATACAAGTTATTTTATTCTATAAATATAATCCATATTATTTTAATGTTTTCATAAGTTTGATTTTTAAACGATCTTTAAAGACTTTATTGAAACAATTTAAATTATCGGGTGTGCAAAATTTCATAAAGAAATATAACTTATAGTAATTCTTATTATTGAAACATAAAAAAAAATACTCTGATATGTTAAAAATGTTTGTACTTTAACGTAGGAATAATTTCTAATCATGTATTTTAAAATGTATCGTAGAAGACAACTAATATTTTAAAATAAAAGTTACATATTAGAAAAATAGAGGCTTATTTTGTTAACTAATAAATTGTTACTTTCAATTTTATGTACAAATAATTGCGAAAAATTAGCCGCTAATCAAGAGAATTCAAATTTTACTGTGTAAACAAATTTATTTAATTTTAGGCAAATCTGTATTCTTTTTATGTTTTGTTTGTTAATGAGCTTTAGTTTTTCAAATAGTTTCAATAATTTTGTAAACAATTTCTAGTATTTAAAGAAATTTCATTGTCAAATTTTACAAGTAAAATATTTCTAAATGAAATCTTTTAAATCATTTATAATATTAAAATTTATTCTTTCAATATTTCTAAGTGTTATTTTAATATCTGAAAGTGCTCCAAATAAAATACAATCGCAAAAAAATAATACTTTTCTTTTTGGAAATTTTCTCTGTGTACCTTGTGGAGAAAACGACATACAAATAGAACTATACGAGAAAGGGCAATCAATTCGACTTTATTATGCAGATTGTAAAAAAGGTGCTTTTTATATTACCTTATTCTCAGAATCAGCAGAATCAGACAGTAAGTAAAAATAAATGAAAAATTTTTTACTTGTTTAATAGGATTTAGTGGTAGTTTTACACAATACTGTAACAGAACAGCAAAACATGAAAAAAACAATGTACCGGCAACATTTTTAACAATTATGAACCAATATAATTTTTATACGTTTGGAATAATAAACTTAAAAGATTCAAATTAGAAAATCATATGTCGCAAAAATAAGAAAATAAAGCTTTTTTCAAACAAGAAAAAATACATTTAAAAAGCTAAAACATTTTTTTAATAATTAATTACACTACACAGAAAAAAAAAACACAGGTTTGCAAAAAATGTAATAAATTTGTCCCACCAAATGAAATTCGAATTTTTTTATTTGCGACTAATTTCGTTGCATAATTTGCATATGAGAACAACTGTAATAATTAAAAAGTCATTAAACATTTATAATTTAATATAAGTCTAATATTTTTTAAAGAACTTTCTTGTAGAGATAAAAGAAATAAAATACAATATTTGTTAAATTATAACAAAATTTATATCTTATATATTAAATAAAAAATGTAGTATTAATTAATAGAATTGTATTATATTTTATAAGCTTTTTTATAGAGATGCTATCCTCTTTAGTATGAATCACAATATGAGTAAAAATGTAGTTTATTGAATTGAATATTAATAATCAAAATGAACGAATAAAAGTGTATATATTAGTGAATACTCTTCTATTTATATGATTTTTACTTCAACGCCTTCTATGGGCGTTACAATTTATACTTTAGTTATTAATTTTTAAATAAAGACCATTAAAAAAGTAGCTTTTTCGAATTACAAATATTGATACAATTTTTATTTACGTAGAATAACTTTTTTTACCATTTAATATTTTCTAATCAAATATATGATATTGGTGAAAACAATGAGTTTAAGTTTTTAAATAAGATAAAAAATTGCCATACTCGTCATTTAAAGTTAATTTTATTCTAAACATTGGTTTATAGAAATCATTTATTTTTTATTATAATTACACATAAAAATATCTTCTGAATATGGTTTACTAAAAATGATTATATACAGTTTCATTAAAAATAATTGAAAAAAATCAAAATCAAAATTTTTTCTAGTAAATCAAAGAAGTGGTTTAAACATTCTTTATAAACTAGAAAATTAAAAGTCTATTTTAAATAAAAATTAAAACAAATATTTCTTGAAATTAACTGAAATATTTTCTTTCAATCACATGGTTCACTAGCTTTTCGCAACACTAGATGAAAAATTCTCCATCAGTTTTTTCGTTTATATAGAGTCGTCAAACCAAATAAACTTATTATTATTTTATTTAATATTATAAAAACTTTAACAATTATCCTAAATGTGAAATCGAATGAAAATGAGCAATAATTTTTTTTAAATAATATATCTTTGTTTTTTATTTTTGTGAACATTTTTAGAAAATGAGTTATAGTATTTTTAAAAATAAAAATTGTTTTTACTATATATACATTTTATATATTGTAAACACAATTACAATCAAAATGATAGTTTTAAATTTTGATTTTATTCACGTACCTTTTACTATCACATCTATGATTGAAATGAAGAACATGAAATTTTCTCCAGTGAATTTTAAAGTATTAAAAAGAATATTGCTTATCCTTTGTTTTACATTCAAATATGGGGAAAACAATTACTTTTAAAATTCAATCGTCTGCATATTCATGCGTTTCTCTTAGATGATCCAAATATCTTGATTTTTTAACTTTTCTATTACAAAATTGGTAGTCAACATATGAACTTTATTTATCCATTTTTTGATTGTATAAATAATAAAATAAAAAAACATTTAATTAAAAACTTTATTAAATCATAATACAAAAAATTATACAATTGTTATATATCAATTTTTGATTTAATTTTTAATATTTGATAGTGTTCGTAATATTATTATTTTACGTTCTTCGCGGTGAAATGTCGTCGCTTAATTTTTTAAAATTTGAATAAATTTTGACATTTTAAAATGATGGAACAATTTATTGCATTTCAGATAGATTTGTCAAAATTTGTTCTTTTTTTCTTTTGTGTGTACATATAATTGATTTATTGACTTAATGTTGATATTTTTATATTTAATTTAGCTCAAGTAAGTATTCATAATCGATGATCAATTTTTTAATATCAAAAATAAATGATATAAATCTCTTATTACAAAAATATTTATATCTTAGCATTTTGGCAATCTTATTGTTTATACACTATTTTTTAATCTTACAAATCTTTAAATTAAGACTGTATAATATAATTAAAGTATCAAAAAGTTTATTTGTCATTTTTTGTTCTGTCATATAAAAATTTTGGTCTCTAAGTCAAATTCATTTCAGATCTTGAACAATATCTGATATATTATTATAAATTTTATTTCATTAATTTTCTTTACAAATCAATTTGGTCACCAAAAAGTGTAAAATAATTGATGTTCTACTCGAATCTTTGTTTTTTTTTTCTTATACTTTGTGATTAAAATAGGGTTTTATTTTCGACTCTTCTTAATCGATAAGTCCTATTAATAACCTGTATAAATTATAGTTCTTTAGAATATTATTATTATTAGTAAATATTTTATTGGTGTCAACACATTAAAAGAAATGATCTAATTTTTTAAATCAATAGTATTCAATTTATGCTTTTTGTTTATGTTTAAATTTAAATAATATTTTTTACTTCCTCCTTATTTCATCCTTATTGTTTACAAAAGCAAATTTAATTTTAGCATCTGAAGTCCAGTTGCATTGTCGATTGTTATTGGTTCCATCCGGTTGAATTTTTGTAACACCATTGCTTTTGTAAATATCTTATCTTTATCAGTCCTTGGTTGCAGTTTATCCTCACAGTAATAATCTTCTTGTCATTCATAAAACTTAGAATTGACAGGATAACTAGATCTATTCTTCCACTCGTCTAAAACATATTGTAGCTCCATAAACTATTCTCCTTGACCGTCGTTGTTTTTTTTTAAATTTATTAGATTGTCGGCCCTCAATCTTGAATTGTATATTAAAACCAAGATATTTGGAGAACATTATAAATATTTATGCTCCGCTGTATTTATGATATGTGACACTCTGTTGAGATTTTTCAGTACATCTTTTGATTTAATTGGTAATTTTTCATAAATTGCTCTGACTGTACGAAAAGCTCTTTCAATCTCTGGATTGTGATGTTCATAAGGTGCACCTTAAGTACTAATTATACCATTTAATTGCAATCATTCTATTAATTGTTGACTGTGTAGTACTTTAGCATTATCCGAATATAAATATTTGGGATATCCAAAAGTATTAAACCATTCCTGTAATATTTGTTGAATTAAATATGAAGTTCTTCTAATTGCATTAAGTTTAATGTATTTGGAGAATTTATTCTAGATTCCATATAATACTTTCTCTCCCCAATTATCTTCTGAGATTTTGCAAGAATTTATACATAAACATTTCATTATACCAGCCTTTGGGTGATGATAACTATTTTTCTTTAAAGTATTGTTTGAACAACAAATATCAAATTCCAAATTTTACTATTAATTTTTGTAATTAACTTTCCACGAATTTTCTTTATCACTAATCTCTCTTTAATTAACTTATAAATACGGTATAATGATTTATATTCCATCTGTAAATGCAACTCTTTGAAAAAGAGATTCGCTAGTTTATTAACCTCCATAGATGGTAACGTTTTCATTTTATTAAGTATCGGTTGATTAAAAATTTTATTAACTCTCTCACTTTCTACATCATTTAATATTTTTATTGAAGAAATAACATTTACACGATTTAAAAAATCTGTCATATGATTTTCACAATCTCATTTTATAGATTAATTCGTATTCTTGATCTTCAATTGGAAATAACAATTCCATATAATTTGGAATATTTGTACCAGTTCGCAGATCAACCAGTGGTTAGTGATCTGTATAAATAGTCTACTTTCTTCCTGAAAGTAATGCTCTACACTTTTAAATTCATAAACTATTAAATAAAGTTCTAAATATGTAGCACAAAAACTACGTTTACATTTTGTTAACTTTTTTGAATATTATTGAATTGGTCAAATATTTGGACCATAAAATTGATAAACAAAACTTCCGATTGCCAATTTTGTAGCACCAGCTTCTATATAAATTTGTTTATGTAGATCCAAACGTTTTAATCATTAAGAATTACGCATAGCCTCATTTAAACTTTTCAACGCACATAGATTTTTTTATCAAAATTTATTTTTTCTTTCTTATCTGTAACAAAATTAGACAAATTATATAACCAAGCTGTCAAATTACCATAATTTGGTGTACTTGAACGAAAATAATTACTTGAAGCAAGCAATGATACCAATTCACCCTTAATAGTAGGTGTTTTCCGATTCAAAAACAAATTTTTATTTTCATCTGATATTCTTGCACTCTCTTTAGACACCTCATATCCTAAAAATCCAACCCGATCACCTTCAAAATGTGACTTTTCTAGACTTATTTTCCAACCAACCTGTGGAATACGTTTCAACAAATCAAAAACAGTCGACATATGTGACTCTAGATTACCTTCGGTCGCTACACAGGAATAATCTTAATAACATATAACATTACTTAAACATTGATCACTTGATTTGCTACCTTCTAAAATTGAATTTGTGTACATCTTCCGCCTTGAGGTAATCTAAAAGAACGATAGTATAATTGAAGGCAAGTACTTCAAATAAATTTTAATTTTTTCACTAAGGCCTGCTTGGAAGAAACCATTCTTTAAATCAATTGAAGAATATTACTCAAAAGCTTTAAGTTGACTAATCAATTCCAACAGATTAATAGATGGTATATGTTGAGATTGTGTGCTCGAATTTTATGACGCAAATCAACACAACATCTCCAGCTGTTCTTTTTAGAAATAACTAAAAGTGGATGTATATAATCAACTGGTTCATTATTTATCACTTCTAATATTTGCAAATTGTCAAAATAAGCCAAAAATTTTTCTTTATAATAAATGAAATTGAATATGTAACAATTTTTTTTTCGCTTTTTTACCAGCCATTAGATGTATTTTATCAGTTATAACTTTACCTTCACCTAAGTCATCTCTGATCTTGATGTTATATATGAAAAACTACGTTCAACGAGAATCTTAAAATTCATTTTCTCTGTAATCAACGTAAGTGTATTAAGTTTCGAATTCTCTTGATACTTCAATTTAATACACCTAGTTTCATCAATATAAACTGATCTTTTTTTCCCATTGAGTATCATATTCAATTGTTAGATAAGGTCGCTACCTATAATCAAACTCATCTCAACATGATCTACTATATGAAATAGACTTCTTCTGAATTATTTTTTAGAAAATCAATATTTACCATACAAGTTCCGCACAATACAATCTCTCCATCAGCATAACCTTTGATCTTTTTATTACATGGAATCATCTTCTCAATTTTAATTCCCCGTTTTGGTAAGACAAATACTTCTGCGCCAGTATCAATTAGTGCCTCATAAATGTAGTCTTCAATACGAATTCCTATAGTGAATTGATCCAACATCTTAGACCGTTCATCATACTTTCTACAACTTCATATTATTGTTAACTACATCTTCTAACCCAACTATATAATTTACCGTTTTATTTTTTGATGATATAACTTCATCTTGCCCATTTCCTCTTCTATAATACGATGAGCTTTCACCTTGCTCTGTCTTGACTTTCTTACATTGGTCTTTCTTATGACCATACTGTCCACACTCATAACATTTTATGTTATTCTTCTTGCGACCCAAACTATGATCTTTCTCTACATGATAAGTCAAATTAAAATAAGTCAGTTTTTTGATCAATTTAATTGTACTTGTGTGAAGATTTATTATGATAAATTCTCTCAGCTGTTTTATATTAGCACATACTCTAAGCAATTCAGTTTTAAATGTTACTTTCTTTTGTTTCAAAGTGGAATTCTTATGAGCATTATCAACCAAATTTTGTAGCTTTTTTAGACCACTTTTAAACTCTTCACTATTACCTGTCTTTAACTTAAAACTAGCTAACTTCAAAATAGTGTGCTCTAAAGAATGATGCATTTTATACCACTTTTTCAAGATTAACAGAATAGCAGGCAAAAAAAGTCCTTCAAAGTCCATAATCTCCGATTACAAACGCGCTATTATGGAATCGTCCAACTTCAATATCAACTTTACAACGGAATCATTCAACTCTCTCTTATTTGTTGCTGCAGCTATTTTGAATTTTGTTATAAACGAATTGATATCATCTTTTGGTGTAAACTGCTTTAACATCTCCATAAATTTAACTCCTTGCTTCTGCTTGATAGGAATAATCATAGATTTGGCTGTAGATGCATCTTCTCCATTATCATTTTCTCCCCCTCATTATTTTCACCATCTACTAGATTATCACACTTATCTTTTTTATCCACATTAATTTTATTCGAAAACTTCAAAAATAACTCATGTTCCTCGATAGCATCTAATTGATCAACATCATATACCAAGTATGACGTGTCCTTAAGATCAAAATTTCCCTCTACTAATTGAGCAGATAATTTGAATTTTGAAAAACTTTTAGATGCTATAGAATTACTCTTCACTTAGGTAACTACTTTATCACTCATAATCGTTTGAAAATTCCAGCTAGTATCTGAAACTGTTTTATCCACACAAGTAAATATTTTATTAACGTGAACATTTTAAAAAAAACCATCTTATTTTTTAAAACAATAGTATTTAATTTATACTTTTTATTTATGTTTAAATTTGGATAGTATTTTTTACTTTATTTTAATTTTTTACAATAAATATATCATTTTCTTGTTAAATTTGGACTTTATGATTATTCTTATTCTTGTTTTAAACAATAAAAACTGTTTAAATTGATATTTTTTACTACCAGCAATTATTAAACTTCTTCTTGTGTAAAGAATTTTTTTATGTTTTATTGAATTTTATTTTAAAAAATATTACTTTTATGTCATCGTTTCACCTCACGTTAATTTTATGGGTTTTATAATGCATTTTTTTCTTACACACAAATTAAAAATTCCGCTATTTAAGATGTACATGACAATTTATATAAAATTGTATTACATTTACAAAAAAAGGAAATTTTACAAAAATGAATAGAATTGTTATGCATTTTAAGATGAATTGTTATGCATTTTAGGTAAAATTGTTATGTATTTTAGGTAGAATTGTTATACATTTTAAGTAGAATTGTTTTGCATTTTAAGAAGAATTGTATGACATTTTAGGAAGAATTGTAAGACATTTGAGGAAGAATTGTATGACAATTTAGGAAAAATTGTATGACATTTGAGGAAGAATTGTATGAAAATTTAGGTAGAATTGTTATGCAAATTTTAGAAAAAAAAATTGTCAAATATATTTAATTAATTATATTCTTTTTGGAAAACAAAAAAATAATATATAAAAAGATTAAGAATCAAATAAATTTATTATAATCTAGTTAATATCACAATTTAATTTAATATATTTAATAAAAGTTTTGAAATATTAAATACAAAATTATAGAAACAATGTTAATGTTTAAAAATTATCATTAAAATATAGAAGGACTTTTTTTCTAAACATTGATAACATATTTGTATTTCATTGTAAATAAAAAGATCTTTATTAATAAAAACACAAAACAAAATAAAAATTATCAAGAATTTAATAAATAGATCAATATTATATGATTTAAAAAGAGTGATTTATAGAAAATAAGAAAAGTAAAAAGTTTGAAAATTATTTATAAATAGTTATTTTACATAGTTCATACTACATATATTAATTACTATTCAAATATAGTAAATACAAAAATACTTTTATTTTATTTTTAAAGTAAATTATAAGCCTTTTTAGTTATCTTTAGTATACAAAAAAAATTTTTGTCTTTTCTGTACCTATAGGTATAAACTCTAGAAAAATGCCGTTGGAGTTTTTATCACTAAGCACTAAGTTATGTATAGGCAAATTTTTTAAGGCACTACATAATGTTTAGTAGATATTTCCTATATATCATTTGTACTTACCGTATTTAAAATTATTTGTAAATGATTTTTTAAATTGCTAATATTATTTTATATTATATCGTTTACTATGTAACTGTACTAAAAAATATCTTTGAAATTTATTAAATTCATATGCAAAAGATATACTAATGTAACAAAAGTTATTGTTTGTAACTAGATTCATTATTGATATATGCTGTTATTGTTGATAGAGTAATGCCTGAGCATTACATCGAGAATCTATCAACATCAATTTTTTTGGCGTAAAAGTGTTCAATCTGCTAAACACCAGAGGACAACTAAATTTTTTCAAGATGGTCTTCAATTTTTATAGGCATTCTGATCGAAGGTTTGCACCCTCTGATAATTGTTTTAAGGAAGTATCTGAAATAATATCATAATTTGGGCAATCTTCGATATTCAAGTTTGATAAATAAAGTTATACATTAATAATCTTCTTTATCAGTCGGATGTTTTTTTCCATCTTTCTTTTTCATCATTTTTAAAAGTTTATTTTGTATGCTTTGTGGTTTTTATATTATCTAGTTTTAGTTAAGATAAAAATTTAAAAAAGCCAATAACTTATAATGCAAGCAAATATGAATCACTACGTAAGCATTTAATGCTATCTAATACTAGCATAAAAACTATTCAAAAAATACTTAGAATTTTTACATACAGAACCTATAAAAGTTAATTAAACGATAATCAGCTAGTGCAATATTTTGTACCAATTAAGAACCTGTTTACAATTTTTTATTTTTACTGATAATTATGAAAAACAATGTTTGCCTTCTCTGTACCTACAGATCTGACTTTAATATAAGAATTGAAATTATTGAAAATTCTACAATGAATTATTTGTTTATATAGACTTCAAAATTATTTTTAAAGGTAATTGAACAACTTTGAGTACAATGAACACAAAAATTTATTTTGATGTTGAGAGTACAAAGTTTATTTTAAATTTTCAAACAAAAATTTCATAGTTTGAATCATTTAAATAATCAAAAGAATCTTCAAAAGGATCATATAAAGAAGATTTTTCTGAATCATCATCAGAACCATCACTATTTCTTTTTTCATATTTTTTTGCTTCTTCTATCAAATTTCTTGAAATTTCTAAAATAGAAGTACTTAAACTTTCATCTCGCTCAGATAAGTCTTCTTCATCTAGCAAAACAAAAGCATCGTAATCCGACGAAAGTTAAAGTTTTAAATATTTTCTTGCTGGCTCATCTTCTCTTTCGATACTTCTATCAAATAACAGCTTTTTACCTATTGTTTTTGAGACATTTATTCTCGATTTTGTGCTATTTAGCATCTGTTTTATTGTTTGATGACTCACTAAAAAATCAAATATAAATTAAAAATATTATAAAGTTTATTTCTAAAAATGTGCTAATTAATAGTTTCGGCTTAGAAATTTAGGTAGATTATTTTGTAATTTTTTAAGGTATATCAAAACATTTAGATATTTTTACATTTTTTAAAAAATAAAGTTGTGAATTGCAAAATCATAACTTTTCTAAGATTATTTTTTAAAAACACTAATATGTATAGCTATACTGTAATATTTTCAAGAAATTAATTGCAGACATTTTAGTTTATATCAATGAAACTTAAATCAATTTGTAAGTAAACATTATTTTATTTTAGGATTTAATGATACTAAATATTTTTAATAATATCTAAAAACTCAAAATAATTTGTTTTTTTATCATATCTAAATAATTAACATATGTTGCATTGATTTTAATTATTTTTAAATCATTATAAAATTAAATATTATTTAATAAAACTAATTTTTAGATATAATCTAATTTTGTTTTATTTTTAGGAATCTAAATTACAAATATTGTTAAAAAACTCGCTTAAAGAACTTTTATGAATATTTGTTATGAGGCCTTTATTTCAAAAAATTAGTTGTTGTTATTATCTTTATTTTTTTTCTTTTATCAGCTTCCTTTTTTTTCATTCAAATATATCTTTTTAAAATATTAAAATTTAGTTTTTCAACGTACATTTTTATAAAATTTAAAATATTAAAGCTGCGACTTCAAATTCCAACTTTTTTTAACTTTTATACTTATAATCATTTAAAACTGTATATGCTTTGTAAAATTTTAGATAGAAAATAATTCTATGCCGATCAAAAATAACACACTAAAGCATGCTTAAATAACTATATCTCAAAAACGAGACTTTAGACTTGTTATTTTTGTGTTTTTTTAGAATCAACATATAAAATTTCATGTATTCAAATATGAAAAATTTTTATTATCAAAAAAAATTAACCCTTGTTCTTTCACTCTAATATTATATACATGGATATTTTTGGAGAAAAAACTTACTTTCAAATCTATGTGTACTCATATATGTAGGTAAGCCTAAAAAAATAATTAACGTTTTATTTAAAAATTTTTTTGAATATACATTGGTTGATCGAGCAATTAGATGGATAATGCAAGATATTATACATCTTCATGGTACAATAATTAGCTGAAACATATTAAGTAAATATATTTTTTTTTAAGAAATATCAATATTTTTTTTAATAAAAATATCTATGAGAAAAGATATATTAGTCAGATTTCCATACGGATTTTTTTCTGTGTAAGGTAATTGATGTTTGAAAAATTATTATTTAATTAAAATAAATATATTTTACATTTTTTTAAAGTATGGCACCAAAGTAAGTCAGATTAAAATAGGTATTATTGTTCAAACATATAATGAAAACAAAATTGGTAACTTTTTTAGAAATTTATGAATATTTAAGAATAGATTAACGATACTGTGCACAAAAAAACCGTGAAATTCACACTACCGTTTTTTTTATTGAAGTTTGTTTTAATTAACTCATTTAATTATTATAATTCATATTTATTTTTATTGTTTAATTGTAGTTAAAATATATATCAGAAAAATGTAATCTGACTAGTTTACGTAATCTCATATGACAATATTGTTATAATACAGAGAATAAAAATTACTTCCAGACATTTTTATTCTCTCTGAAATATGTTATTAATTTTAAGATAAAATTACCTGGTATAAGCTTCTCAAAAAGTTCAAACATTCTGATTGAGTAGCAAGAAATCTTTTCTATGCAGTCATTTTATTCAACATCATAATCAAAGCATAGAAAAGTAATGCTAAGAATATTAAGCATTAAATTGTGCAATCTTCTCAGCTGCAAACCTCTGTAACATTTAGAATATACGGGATGTCTAGGAAGTTACCTGAAAAATTGAAATAAAAATAACTTTCTGTTATGTAAACTTTTTTTTACGGTATTATATGCATTTGAAAGCCTAACTTCTGACTTAACAAAATATCCGAGAATAATGTAAATTTATGCCATAGTTATGACCATTCATGTGACTTTTATTTTTTTTGTGATTTATATGTTTTTTTATCTTTCAAAATGACGTAACTTTTTGTAAACTTATTATTATTTTATATTTTTATATGTATCTAATATTCCAAACTTCTTTTTTTACAAAATACTTTAAATATCATGATCATATATTTTTTTTAAGTAAAATTATGTAACATAAAATGTGCTTTATTTTTCCTCAGTAAAATTAATTCTTTATGCCTTTTAATTATTTTTACAAAACAAATATTAAATTTAAAAGTTCCATTGCTAATTAACAATATTTTTATATGATCAAGTATTTATAGTTCATATTATCATAAATATTGATACTTTTTAATAAATATATATATATATATTAGTTAGAAAATTAATTAAATCTAGTTTTTTTAGTCAGTTGAATATTTTTGAAAAACTTGATAAACTAAAAATTTTACGCCATAATTTTATTTTATTAGTAGAAAAAGGGACTAAAATAATATATGTTGGCAAATTTATTCGACTTAAAACTTTGGAATACAACAGCTGCAGTTATACAATTTCGGAGAAATTTATTTTTATAAGTTTCCGGTAAATAGATTTTTATTTAAAAATAAATATTGTTTCTGGGTATAATTTTTTTATGTAAAAATGAATAAGAATAGTAAGAACATGCAATTCTTGTACTGAAATTAAAGAGCACAATGATCCACACTTTCTATTTTCCTTTTTTCATAAATCTAGATGTAAAATTACATAAAAAAATCAAATGAGTGAAGTGAGAACATGCGCTTTTTTGATTTTTGTACTGAAAAAATGTAAAAAATTAAAAAAACTTCAAAAAACAATAATGACGGAAAATCAAGAAGCCGAAGGTATGCTTAATTCGGTTTTTTACAAAAAAATATCTCTAAAAAATTATTTGTTTTAAAAAAATCTATTTACTGCGAATCTAAAGAAAATCAATTTTTTATCTCAGAGTCACTGTATCTTCTGTATCTCAAAGTTTCAGGCCGAATAAATTTGCCAACATTCATTTTTTTAGTTTCTCTTTCTACTAATTAAATAAAAATGAAAGGTAAAATATTTAGATGTATCTCCAATATCTGATTGATTTACAAAACTGGTTTTTAAAAATATTTCTTACTAAATTATTCATATCTTTACATGAAATAAATATATTTTAATAAATGTTAAGTTCCTTTTTAAAAAAAATTTTTAATAAAACCATTTAAAAACATCTTAAATTTAAGACCAGCTGTATTCAACCAAAACATTTGAACATCTTATTACTAGCTAGCTTTAAAAAGTAAAATATTTTTTAATAAGAAAAAATATAACGACGATTTCACTTTGTCTAAAATTTTATTTGTAGTACTTCAGGTACAATGAAATAACGAAAATACAGATATTTTAACAATAAAATAATTTAAACATTTTTTTATCACTTAAACTCTATATATTATTAATTTTAATAAAAAAATTAATAATAATATACCATGTTTGTATTTATAACTATACTAAAAGTTACAATAATATAAAACCTTTAATATTAGACCAGCTGGCATTTAAGACCACTTTTCTCAAAGTATTTTGGTAGTTATTAATCACATGTTTGACTGTAATACCATAAAAATATGTTTACATGACAGAAAGTTATTTTTATTTAAATTTTTACGGTAACTTACTTGACACCATGTATAAAATTTGTACTTTTTAAAACAAAAAATACAACAATACCAAGAGATAAAGTTTGGTTTCCATTTAAATTGACACATTTATTTACATTCTTAGCATCATGTGATTTAGTTTTAGCTTTTGAAGTTCTTTTTGCTTTATTTAAGTTTGAGAAAATTTTATCAAATAAAACTAATCTTAAATTTCTGAATTTTTTATTTTTAGCTTCTAAGATCAGTTTAGTTTTAATTTCATCTATTGACATAAATGGAGGTAAAAGAAGCAACATATTTTTTAGTGTAAGCATTGTTGCTGTATACAAAACACCGTTACTTAATAAATCATGAAAAGGATCGTTACACATATTTGAATTTGGTGGTAAATATGAAATTGAATGTTTTCTTATATTGATACTGATATCATTTGGCGTTCTCTTAGAAGACCATTCAATGCCTTTCCCTAAAAATAAAAATATTAATTTTAGACATATTTAAAACATATATATTTTTATAAAACTTATTGAAAACAATAAATTTACTAATTATCAACTCTACTATAATTAATGTCTGTCTCCTTAATATTTCTAATACTATTCATAAAAACTTATTGTGATTTTTTTAAAAGTTAGTATTATATAAACTTACATAAACAACTTTTGCAATTTTGTTGTTTACATGAAGATTTATAGTTTTTAACTATTTTATAAATATCTGCAAATCCAACGTTATCTGCTACAATAAATTTTAAGGAAATATATCTTTCTATTCCGTTAATTAAAGCAGAAAAATTAATTTGTTTACAAATAAAAGATAAAAATTTCTCCCAATTTTGAGAAGCAATTACCGATTGAACAACACAAATACTGCGAAAATGTTTCTTTGTTGAACTTTGAAGGTATTTCAGACCTTTAATATTTATAAATCTATATGCAACATTGCAATATTTCGTAAACTTGCTTGAAACAAAATTAAATTGTTTTATCTTTACAATAACTTACTTGTATGAACCTAAAGGGCTTACATTAAATTCATCTAAGAAAAGAGCTAAACTAAGTTGTGTTTCATTTTCATCTAAAAAAGCATATTATTTTATGAAATTAAAGTTTATTAATATGCCAGCTAAAAATTCATTTACCTAGATGTACAGATTCATTTAAATATTTTGTAATATCCTCTTTGACAGGTATTGTATAGCATGTTGTATCAAATTTAAAAACATCTCTTTTGTATAATGGTGAGGCATCAATATCAAAACGTATAAGGTTTGAATCTTTGACACCATTTATTTTTTTCTTCACTGTCAATTGAGGGACAACATCAACGAAATTAAAAACATGCTTGCAAAGTAACAATAATATTTCTTCAATAGAATTCAAATAAGAATTTTTGTCTTTACATTAAAATTATTTGTTGCCAAAAAATTTTCACATATTTCGTCAATCTTCTTACTTAAAAACGCTGAATCATAATTTTTGTATGATTTTTCAAAATGTTCATTTCTTGTAACTATACTTTCATATTCTTTGTCATCGTTAATGAGCCACTTAAGTTTATCACTATTATTTGACATAGTAATTTTTTATCTATTTTATTTTTTTTTAAATTAATACTTTTTTTAACAAAATAAACTAGGTTTTATGTACCATATATAGTAGGAAGTGGGACAACTACATTTTTTATTATCTTAAAATTGTTTATGTTTAAATAGTGGATAAAAAATGTTCTTAATAATTATTATTATGTTTAATAATATATATATTGAAAAAAGTTATAAATAACTAACTAGTTCTTGAATAGAAAGATCATTTTCATTTCTTGAATTAACGTGTAATTTTAACTTTTCAATTTCACCATTCATTAAACAATTAAGAACACATAATGTTATTTTTCTTCCATTTGCAAATTGTTGTTTAATGAGACTATAAATTTGAGTTTCTGTTGTATTTAGTTTCCTGGAAGTATCAACAAGTTCGTTTTTAAACTCATTATTTTGTGTATATATGCAAATCGATTTTAGCCCATTCTTTAAGCTAAACAATACAATAGATTGTATTCCTAATAAATTTGCAGTAAAAACTGTTTTTGCCTTTGTTAAACGTTCACATCTAGTTTTTACATATCCAAAAGGGGTATTGTAATATGAATCAAAAAAATAAGCATCCTTCTTTTGATTGAATGTTCTTGTCATTATATAAAAAGTACCATCATAAATTTCTGTAGCATTTAAAGTAGAATTTTCATTTATTTCTTTAACAATCAAATTATTTTTAAGATGTATATAAGCAGTAGTTAAATTTTCTAACATTGATAGTGATAATTGTGATTCATCTAATACGACATCTGTTTCCGACGATGCCCTAGGTTGGTGAGCTGTAGATATAAGAGACAGATTCAATGATTCTGGTGTACTTGATGTTGTCATTGATAATGAAGATAACATTTCTTCTTTAGCTTTTATTGGATTACTAGTTACAAACGTTCTTTTATTATCTAAATTGTTATTCTGAGATTTATCCATTTTGACATCCTTAATTGACATACAATTCTTATCTATCAACTGAACATAATCTAGCCAATTATAAAAACATAGATTATTTGATTGATCTGAAGAACTTTCGTTTACGTTTAGAATCAACGACGACTTTATGATAAATACTGTTACTATGCTATCTGTTGATAAAGAAAGCTTGTCACCATACAGTTTTAAATTTAAAAGATATTTATATAATGATTCACCATACTCTACTTTTGAAATAATATCAATTTTTTTTGAAATACAAAGTGACGTATAAAATAATAAAGTGTTGTTAAGTTCTCTCAATAGATTTTTTTTTGTAATATTCTCCAATTTAAAACAATGAAAAAATTCAGAAAAGTTTGTTGCACAGTTAATAGTTGATTTTAAATCATCTTCAGGTAAATTTGATACTTCGGAAAAAGCAGTAATTAATAGAAAGAAACGGTTAGCAATGCTTAATACTTTAAAATGTGACCGTTCACATACATTGGAAGACAGCAACATAGTTTTTGATAATATTTAAAAAGTATAAAATCAAGCATAATATTAATAAAATGTAAAAGAAAATTTAAATAAACCAATTTATATATGTAAATTTTTTTAATTAAAATAATAAATTTTTTACAACGATATCATGTTTTTTCTTTTTTCTAATAATGAATAGTCTATCAATAATTACAAATGCAATTGAGGTTGATGAATCTTTTCCAAGTGTTCCTCTGCTTCCTAGTGGCTTCTCATTTCAACATATTTCAAAGTCTTCTAAGGATGCACAGATTATTAGTGAAATTAAAATAAAAAGTATCTTAGGGAAGGGATGTTTTTCTTACATTTATGAGTGTGAAGTTGGAAATTCTGATGGAAGTAAAAAAAATATTGCTGTTAAGATAGCCGAAGAACGATGTAGTAATTTACAAAATGAAGGAAGGATTTATGATGAATATTTAATTGGAAGAAAATTACGAAATTTTTTTGGTTCTTCACATATATCCTTGATGAATCTAGTTACATACGGAAATTTTTGCAACAATAATATAAATTTTGGGTAAGAATTAATATATTTATAAAAAAATACATTTATTATAGTTACATAGTAATGGATATATATAAATATAATATGAACGATGTAAAAAAATTATTTGCAAATAATTTTCAAAGTGATGAGTACAAATTTGCTATGATTAATGTATGTTTAACACTATGCAGTGCCTTAAAATATTTATCAATACACAATTTGGTACATAGTGATATGAAATCAGATAATATACTTTGTAAGAAGTTGTCAACAGATCCTTCTTTATTACAAAATGTTGTATTAGCTGATTATGGTTTGACCAACCTTAGTGGATCTCCATGTAGAACTTCCAGATATTTCCTTGGACCATTATCTTACGCTCATATTGACCTATTAGATAATATTAAAAGTTTGCGTAGCGATTCATATATGTTGGTATTTTATATCATGGATCTATTTGAAATTTTGCCTGAATTAAAGCAAATAGATGGTATAGAAAATGCAAGGCAGAAAAAAACAAGCTTTTTAAATAATGAAAAAAATATACTAATGAAATCTAATAAAGATACTCGATTGATAAATATGTTTATAGATGTATTTGGTTATTTATCAAAATTGAACATTAAAGACTGTCCAAATTACGACAATATTACCGATATTTTTTTAAAATATTTACCGTCTTTTAAGTCAACTTTGACAAAATACGATTGCTTGGAAGTTAAAAAATCTGGTAATGTCGAAACGAAATTTCAAATATTTGAAATTTCTAAAGAAAAATCATTAATATTTAAAAATAATATTACAATATTTGGAAGTGACATTGATATAATTAAACTTAAAAATATCTACAAAGATTTGAGTAAATTTGATATGATTGCTTGTATAAAAGCTTTTATACAATATTCAAACAGAGGATTTGTATCTGTTTACAAATATAATGATGAAGCAAAAAAATTAAAGAATAATATTTTATCACAAGCTATTACAAAGATGCTTTCACCAAATATTAAAAGGAAAAATGCAGTTTTGAAAGGCATTATTTATTTACTTAATTTTTTCAATAGAGAATATGCAACATTGCAAAATATATTGGTAGTTATTGATGACAGTGAAGTAACATCAGCATTGGAGAAAATTCAAAAAAATGAGAAAACAGGTAGTACGTATGAAAATGAGTTAATCGAATGTATATCAGATAAAAAAATTACTTTTCTATATACTGACGATAACTCAAACCCTATTGTTGCAAAAACCATTAAAATGGTTAGTGATTTACAATGGAAATGACAAAAAAATTTCTTTTATTTTAAATATATATAATAATTAAAAGACTTTACAATAACATGAATTTAGATAATTAAATACTCATTTTTTTAAAATACTTCTAACCACTTTAAAAAATAAATTTTAAATATTATAATTTGACATCTATTATAAAATTTTTGTGTTTTTTAAAAATATTTGAATATTATTATCATCTATATATACCATCATTTTAATTAGTAAAAGATAATTTTTTAAATAAATTTCTTTATTATTTACATTAAATAATTTTAAAATGAATTATTCATCAGCTGCTAATTTAAATAAAGATATCGATGAAAGCTTGGTTTTAAAATATGAACTTTATTTGAAGGATAAAATGAAAGCAAAATACATGGGTGAAACACTTAATAAACAAAATAAATTGTTAGAATTATCTATTGATACATTAAAATATAATAAAAATGATAATAGGAAAATGGAAATGACATCAAACAATTACTTTAAACATATTTATAATTTTTTGTATGATTTATATGTTACTAATGTTCCTGCAGCAGACAGAAGTATTACTGGTAGTATTGATGTATTATTCTACATTTTTTTAAAATCATTTGAAATCGCTTATAATGATGACGGATCTACTGGTCTTGATAAAATTAAATTTCAAAAGCTTGTCTCAAATAGACAAAGTAAGGTAAATTGTAAAGTTTTGACAAAAGAATCTAAAGAAGAAAAATTATTAAAGGTAGTTTGTTTCATAAAGGTGATTTTTTAATGTAATTAGTTAAGTTTATTATAAATGAAACTAAAACAATAGATTCAACAGTATTATTTGGAGAATTTTATTTTAATCACAAAAACTGTACCTATATCACAAAAAATTTAAAAACTTTTTTACAATTTTAAGTAAAATATATTAAAAAAGGGTGAGAAATTTATACTCGACATAGACAGTATTGAAAATTCTTTAAGAAAAATCTTTAAATATTGTTATATTAAAAATAAGGATAAATTTTCAGAAGTTTCCAGAATTGATCCTCTACACCAAGCTTACTCTTATATAGCACAATGTTTCAATTTAAATAAACCAATTATTACCCCTAAACAAGTAACTATTCATACTATGGGCTTAGTAGGAATTGGAAGTATTACTAAAATCTATCAAATAATGATAGATAATATTATTTGTTTTAAAAAACCAGGATCTAAAAGAATTAACTATTTTATTTTTTATGTTTAATTCTATATTTCAAAATTTACCATAAAGTGAGCCATTTAAAATATTTTATATGATAATAATGAAATTAAGTGGAGCTCCTGACAAATATTGTGGAAAAAGAAGATCAGTGATTAGTGATAAAGCTTTAAATATTGCAAAAATTATTGAAGATACATTAAGAAAATCAGTATAAAAAATAATTTACGTTTTAAAATAATTTATTATTAATGCATGTAGAATCTTTCGATGATTTTTACTTCATAACAATTTATATCCATAAGTAATATATGTTTATCAAATTTAAATATAATTAAATTAAATTTATTGTTCTTAATTTACCTGTTTTTAATTTATAACAACTTTTAAAAAGTTTTAACTATTGCAAAAATAAATATGGATGAGGTAAATTAACTTAAATACAAAACGTTAACTCATATTGACTTAATAGTTAATATTAAAAGCTGGCGTAGTAATTCATATATGTTGGTATTTATATCATGAACTTGTTGAAATTTTGCCTGTATTAAAAGAAATAAATGGTATAGAAAATGCAAGACAAAAAAAAAACAAATCTTTTAAATGGTGAAAAAAATTTCTAACAAAGATATTGATGCGTACTTTTATTCATTTATTTAAAATTATTTATATTTCTGTTGGTAAAGAAATAATTTTCTAACTATATTTATTTGATTATTAAATCTTTTAATATAATACTTGGATTTATTTTTTTGATTCTTCACATGTATTCTTGGAGGATCTAGATTTTATACCAAAATTTTTGCAACAATATTATGAATTTTTGAGTAAGAATTAATATATTTATAGAAAATACATTAATTATAATTACATAATAATTGATTTATATATAAATATAATGTTAATTTCTCGAGTGATTTTTGTACATTTGTATAATTTTGTTTTTTTAAAATTATTTGTGCTTTTGTTTATATTTATTCACTATTAGATTTTATAATATGGAAAAGCTTTTTTCCATAATAAAAAATCGTTTCTAAAGAAGTTAATAAAATCTAAAAACGAAATTCGATTGATAAATATGTTTTCGGATGCACCTACTTTGTTTTTTGGAATTGTATATGATTTTTCAAATTATGATACTGTTTCAGAAATTTTTTTAAATCTTTACTATGTTTAAAGTCAACTTTGACAAAAAAATTTGATTGTTTGGAAGTTAAGAATAATATTTTATCACAAAACATTATAAAAAAAAATGATTTTAATAGTATTATTTATTTACTTATTATTGTCAAACCAAAATATAGAATATTACAAATATTTTGAGCATTATTGATAGCAGTAAAATAAAATAATCGTTGGAAAAAATCAAATAAAAATTTCTTATTATAGTTACATAGTAAACGATATAATATAAAATAATATTAGTAATTTAAAAAATCATTTACAAATAATTTTAAATACGGTAAGTACAAATGATATATAGGAAATATCTACTAAACATTAAGTAGTGCCTTAAAGAATTTGCCTATACATAACTTAGTGCTTAGTGATAAAAACTCCAACGGCATTTTTCTAGAGTTTATACCTATAGGTACAGAAAAGACAAAAATTTTTTTTTGTATACTAAAGATAACTAAAAAGGCTTATAATTTACTTTAAAAAATAAAATAAAAAGTATTTTTGTATTTACTATATTTGAATAGTAATTAATATATGTAGTATGTGTGACATAACATTCATTCTTTAGCTATACTCTTGTATATGTGACTATACATACAATGATATAGCCACTTTTATTCATGATTTTTTTACTTCTTTACTTACATTATATAAATAAAATAGTTATTATATAACATGGCGCCCCCGATTGAGACATTTAATTCTTCTAACCCATATTTACGCTTAAAAACATTACGCCTAGCGTTGTTTAAAGCGCAGTCAGAAGATAAAAAGAAATCCACCCTTTTTTTATTTTGTTGATCCCTCTTTTTTTGAAGAATGTTCATTAGAAGAAATAGAAGATTTAACAGCTAGTGAGTGTTACTTAAAAATTAGTAAATTTTATGAATCATACGCAAATGCTTTTGATCCTTATGATAAGATATTATTAATTATAGATAAATTATTCATAGATTTTACTCTTAGAACCCCTTACTCTTCTTTTTTTAAGGATGTGGAAGCACGTCTGAAATTTTTTAAAGTAAATAATTTTGACGCACTTATTATTCATAAATTTCTTGATCTAGTAACTTCACGTATCAGAAATCAAACATGGTTTAAAGATATTCAACCAGATGATTTTCATTTAGATAGCTGGTCTAAAGCCGCTCAAACCTGGGACAAACATGCCAATTCAGGTTTAGTTAAAGCATTTAGAAATTCTTATATTTCCAATAATACTAAAAAAGATGTTTCTAAGAAAGAAGTTGATCATCCTCCTATTGCCCCTGTTGGTCCTTCTATTGCTAGTGCCCAACGTGCAATTTTTGATAATATTTATGATTACATTATGATCGATAGTGGTTGTAAAGTTAATGTTCTTTCCAAGTTAACATTTGATAAGTTAGATCAACATACTCAATCATTATGTAAATTTGATGATAATATCACTGTTAAACTCCCTAATAGTACAAATGCTACATGTCTTGGTACAATCGTTCTACCTTTTTCTTGTCCTTTTGCGAACATTAACAATATAGATATTACTTTTTGTGTATTCGATTTTCAATGGAATTTAATGGGACTTGATACATGTGTCGAGTTTAAGTTACTATCTAAATTAGAATCACTGTTATTAAATGAATGTGCAGCTATTGATGTAAATACTAACAATTCAGACGTCTCTTATATCCACAATTTTTTAGATGACAACCCCATTCTTTATAATGATGTTATTACAAATTCTAAAATCACTGTTAATTTACCTTTACCGTCTTCTGTTACTCCATTTAATGCTCCATTAATTAGATTTGCTAAAGATCTTAAGTCGGTCTCTAAAGATATATTAGATAGAGATGTCGAGAAAGGTATTCTTAGAAAAGTCTCAGATAATGAATTCAGTCCTTGGTTGAGTAATGCTTTTACTATTTCCCAAGATGGTAAAAAACCTCGTCTGGTTATCAATCCTAAACATTTGAATTCTCAAATTAGTATACCGTCTGATATTGTTAGAAGGTTTCCTACAGCTAGGGATGTTTTTTGTCTTATTTCTAAATATTATAATTTTGGGAAATCGAATGATTATTGTTTTTCTTCTTTCGATATACAATCTGCTTATCATAATTACCGGTTATCTTCTGATCAAGCTAAATTTTTAAGATTTAAAACAGAGTATGGCATATACGAACCTCAAACTTTAATTTTTGGTCTTAATGTTAGTTCTCATCTATTTATCTGTGAGCTTGAAAAACTAATGAATGGCATAGATAACATAATCTTTTATAGTGACGATGGTCTTGTAGTTACGGAACGTAAACATCACTCTACCGTTGTTGTAAATATTCTCTCCCGTTTATTATCCGTTGGTTGGAAAATTTCTATTAGAAAATCAGTTTGGATGACAGATACTTTAGAATACATAGGTATTCAAATTTCACCCTAGAGGTATAAGCATCCCCGATTCTAAGAAAGCCAAGTTCCTTAATTTTTTCCCGACCTAAATCTTTGAAACAATTAATGTTTTTCTGTAACTCCTTAAATTATTATCGTTCAATGATACCTGAGTTCAGTGTTCTTATTGAACACTTTTATTCTATGAAATCTTTTAAATGGTTAGACCCCGAGGAATCTCGCTTTAAACGAATATTAGAAATTCTATCTCAGCATACTTACCTTAGTTTTATTCCTTCAAATGTAGATTATTTTTCCGTTACTACCTTAGTTTCGGAAAGAGCGGTTTCATCTGCTTTATACTGGCACAAAGATTCTAATTCTGGTTTATTTGACCTAGCTGGTCGCACTTTATCTTCTTCTGAGTCTAATTATCTATCTCAAACTAAGATATTATTAGCTGCGAAAGAGATTATGTATGATAATCATAAATTTATTTTTGATATCCCAATTAGAATACTTATTAATGATTCATCGTTGAAGTCTGTTTTGACTAAAGCGAATGAACCTACTTCAGCTCAAACTGCATTTTAGCGTTTCCGTTTGTTTTTAGAATGTTATAATGTTGAATATATTTTTACTAAAACTGTTGATATGTTTAATAAACTTAGAATAGAGAATCACCTTGACGAGTCTACACCAATTTGTGCCTTACAAGAATTAGTTAAGGATAATGCTCTCGAATTAATCGAAGTATCTGATATAGTTCGTTCTTACATTTCTGATTTTCCTGCAACTTTGTTTTGCAAAGTAGTTGCTAATCAAGATATATCTGATATTGAGTTGAAGCAATTATCTTTTTCCTTACGCCAATATATAAATACTGACAGTATATCTATTGATTCTGACGGTCTAATTAAAATTAACAACAAAATTTATATCCCATCGTCATACGAAGATGATCTACTAAAGCTACTTCATAGATATCACAGAAGTGCATCTGCTATGATATCATTGTGTAAATCACAATTTATATTAGAGAACTATTCAACGAAAATTAATAATTATTATCAAAATTGTTCTATTTGTATGATGTATAGACGTTCAGGTCCACGTAAAATTTCTACATGGCCTTCATGCTCTGAACCACGCCAGAGATGGCATTGTGATCATTTATATTTTAGAAACAAGTATTTATTAGTTATTACCGATGTCTTTTCTAATTTTTTAATATTGTATCATTTACCTTCCTTGTCTGCTTCTACTTTGCGTAAAGCTTTTAATTGTATTTTTGCTCAATATGGCAAGCCTACTATACTAGTTCTCGATAATCACCCTTCTTTTGCTGCTAAAGAAATTAAGCAGTATTTTTTATCTCATTCTATTTTTATTATTTATGCTATTAAATATCAACATCACTCAAATGGTTATGCAGAAAATATGGTTGGCTATACTAAAGCATCTTTAACTAAATTGATTGTGACAGAAAATTTTAAATCTGCTGTAAATTTAACTATGTTAAAAAACCATTCATCACCATTCCATGACTCTACTCCAGAGAAATTATTTTTTAAAGACAATAATTTGGCTTCAGAGATCATTCTTCGTCATACTCCTGACATCAAGATCATTAATCAACGTGGCATGTTTAAAATTAAACCTGAAGAAAAGTTATGGAAACCCTGTCTTGTCGAACAGAAGCTTGGATCTGATACTTTCTTAGTGACGGATGACAACTCATCTACTTACTTGCTTAAGAGCAATTGTGTTAACTTAAATATTGGTCCAGTTCTCAGGTCTGAAGTATCCTCTCCTAAATCAAGTAGTATGAATGAGACAATGTATTCTGCATCTTCCACATTTTCTGTAGAGAAAAATATGAAAAAGGGAAGTGCTGCAGTCATCTCTGCGAGTACTGCCGATTCTCAAGTTATTATTGAAACTTCTATCTTACCTGGTATTGATGAAGATAACTCTACGGATATTCCAAATGATTCTGTAATGAGTAAACCTTCTTTGTTCTTTCAGTCGTCTACTCCAGCTTCTGAGAAAGCAATTCTTTCTTTCTCAACAGAACATCAATTTAATGATTTCTTAACGCTGAATCCCGAATATAAATCATCATATGTATTCATTGATGGTTCAACAAAGCCTTATATGAAAGCTCCATCTGCTGGTTTAGGATATTTAGTCTCTATTGACGGTCCAATAGTTATTGGTGGTGCTATTATAGATCCTCCATGTACGTCAGACATGGCAGAGCTGAAAGCTCTATTGCATATTTTACCATTTTTATCTGAGGTTGAGAAACCTCTTCTGATTTGTACGGATTCTTCATACATATATAAGTCAATTGCATATGGTTGGAGTCTTCGCCTAGCTATTGAAGATCATCGTCCTCACACAACTGAATGGGAAGCTGTTTTGCGTTTATGGAAAACCAATTTTAAAATAGTCCATGTTGAATCACATGTACGTAACTCTACCTTTGGTATTCAGACAGCGGATTTTATGGCTCGTGCTTTTAGTCAACGTTTTCTGTCTGACACTTTCTTTAATACGAATGCTACTACAACTAAAGATGCATTCTTCTTGAGTACGAAGTGCAACTTCGTCGTAAAGTTTAATGTCTAATTGTATTGTATTTTATTTATTATTGTTTATCATTCTTGTTACATTATTTGTATCTCCTAGTGTCCTTCACCATCCTCTTTGTATTGTGAAGAAGGGAAGTGTGACATAACATTCATTCTTTAGCTATACTCTTGTATATGTGACTATATATACAATGATATAGCCACTTTTATTCATGATTTTTTTACTTCTTTACTTACATTATATAAATAAAATAGTTATTATATAACAGTATGAACTATGTAAAATAACTATTTATAAATAATTTTCAAACTTTTTACTTTTCTTATTTTCTATAAATCACTCTTTTTAAATCATATAATATTGATCTATTTATTAAATTCTTGATAATTTTTATTTTGTTTTGTGTTTTTATTAATAAAGATCTTTTTATTTACAATGAAATACAAATATGTTATCAATGTTTAGAAAAAAAGTTCTTCTATATTTTAATGATAATTTTTAAACATTAACATTGTTTCTATAATTTTGTATTTAATATTTCAAAACTTTTATTAAATATATTAAATTAAATTGTGATATTAACTAGATTATAATAAATTTATTTAATTCTTAATCTTTTTATATATTATTTTTTTGTTTTCCAAAAAGAATATAATTAATTAAATATATTTGACAATTTTTTTTCTAAAATTTTGCATAACAATTCTACCTAAATTGTCATACAATTCTACCTAAAATGTATAACAATTCTACCTAAAATGCATAACAATTCTTCATTAATTGTCATACAATTCTTCCTAAATGTCATACAATTCTTCTTAAAATGCAAAACAATTCTACTTAAAATGTATAACAATTCTACCTAAAATGCATAACAATTCTTTATTAATTGTAGTACAATTTGAATAGAATTGTACTTATACAAAAATCAGTAAAATGAAATACAAAATTTATTTTATTGTTATTACAATTTTAGGTGAATTGTATGACAATTAGCATTGAATTGCAGTCCTATATTGCGGAATTTTTAATTTGTGTGCATTCTGTTTATCTCTGAGTTTTTACTAACATGTACATAGAGTCCGAGGTTAATCATTTATTTTCCAAAAATATCTTCAAATTTAACCAGACCTCTACTACCTAGCTTTTCTTGGCACATAAAGTCTCGCATTTAGCGATGTTATAGAAATTACATGCTTTTGTATTAGTTTTTTCTTAATAACTTTATCTATATATTCACTTATCGTAACCGCTTGGTTTCTGGAGCCACCGAAAAACATATTGAAGGCGACATACTCAATGGCTGGTTTTAGTGTGTTAGATAATAGCTCAGTTACTAATCTAAAAGGAATTTTCTTATTTAATAATTCATTTAGGAATTTTATTGTTTTCTAAATTAATCTTCCCCAATGATTTTAAGTCTGTCAATTCATTTTAACAGATACCTAAATATTTATAATTTTCATTTTTTATTATCTTAGGAAATTTAGGTATTAGGGGAGTCAATATTTAAATTGTTATAAATAGCACACTTTTTACAGTTAATCTTTAACCCACCTGGTAACTGATGACCCTCAAATGACCCTAGGTTCGATAGTCAAATGACCCTAGAATGGAGTCATTAATGACCCTGGGGTTTTTTTTTTTCGATGGTCATTTGACCCTAGGTTTAAAAAAAAAAATTAAAAATAAACATCTAATATTCGAAACTATTTATGGAACATGAATTTGAGAAATTCATTAAGCTACAACTCCAACACCTACTTCTTTGAAACTCCTTGAAACACTTATCTGAAATGAAACTATTAAGATGGTACTCGAACTTACATTAAATTTCTAGTAATACTGGAACCATGTACTGCAACATATAAATAATCAATGCGTGCTTTATAGTTTTGTCTATCTTTTAGAGTAAATAATTCCTTATTAAAACACCAGTCAAGTATTAATTTTATTATTATAAAGGTTCCTTTACATAATTTGTAATTAATAGTTTTTAAAGATATTTTGAAAATTTTCTTCATGAAACATTCATATTGATATTTATTTCCTATGTTTTAAAAAAAGAGCAAACAAAAATTGATTCAAATTTTACTATTAATTGACGTCATCAATTAAATTTGGTATAATTAATTTTTCACCATTAATATTATCAATTACTACACAGGAACATATAAAATTAGTAATCGGTATAAATTTTTTACTTTCAATGTTTTCGTCAGTAGCATTTTCATCATTAAATTCATGAATGAGCTTAAAATATTGGTCATGCTGACAAAGTACTTGAAATTCAATAAACTGTTGATAATCATTCAAAAGTAGCTGAAGAAGATTTCTTTTTTTGTTAATACACTTTATTAGGAATCCATTGTCAATTTTTTCTGTAACTTCACCAAAATTAAATGTTCCATCTTTGGTGTGCATTAAAAATTTTATTTTCTTCTTTAATTTGTTTTCTGACAATATTTGTTTACTGCATGCGTAATCTACCAAAATTCTTTTTTGAATTTGTAACAAAATATTTCCTTGGCTATGGTTTGATAAAAGGTTCTTTAATTTCTTAAGATATCTTTCACCTCCAAAGCAGCTTATTTCACTTAACTTTAAACCCAATCTTTCATAGACTTCAGATAAATGATATACTTCATGTAATTTTAATGTGCAGTAAGATGTACTGAAAAATTGTCGGAAATATTCATAAAATTGTCTTATCAATATTTCTCCCGATTGAGATGGAGCACTAAAACAACATTGAGTTACTCCAGAAATCAACAATAAAAATATTGATAAGGCAGTTTTATGTGTATTCGATTTTAGACAAAAACTTAAAATGCATGGTACCAGTACCAGAAAAGACATTTTAAAATCAGAAGCTTTATAAAAGCTTAATTTTTTTGAAGATTTAGGTTTTCTTTTCGATGGATATAATGTGCTGGATATTTTGTCATATGTTTCAATAGATATATCATCTAATTTTGCAATGCTAATATCACCAGTTCTATTTTCAGATTTTATATAAAATCCTTCATTAGATTATTAAGAAACTTTGAAAATATTCCAGAAGAGAAAATAACATGCATAGGATCTGGACAAACAATTCCAGGGATTGAACTTATTTTACGTAAATGATTTTCTTCTTTATGTCCCATTTCTTGTGTATTTTGAAGTTCAATTTCATTATTTTCATTTCTTAATGTTCCTAATCCAATGAATCTGTTAGTTCTTTTTTTTCATGATAATTTTTAGTTGGTTGTGCAGCAAGATCGCAAAAAAAAACATCCATATGTATTTTAGTGACCTTTCAATCAAAAAGCCGATGTTCGTGCCTTTATATCACAAGTTACTCCAACAATATTAAAAAAAATTTATTAAATTCTATCAAATACAACATTTTTATTGGTTCAATACATTTTGCCATATCTTTAATAGAAGGTTCTTTATCTCCAACAGCTATAACTACTGGTATTGAATTTTCTAATTTGTACCTTTCTTTCGAATTAAAGTCTAACAAAAAATATGTAACTGGAACCAATGATGTTGAAGATGAATCACTAACTCCAAGTCCATCAAAATGCATTAACAAATTTATTGTTTTAAACACTTTGTCATTTCTTTTTTCGGATTTAACTTTTTGAAGTTTGTGGTAATTTCTTAAAATAACATTTTGGCAATTTCAGAAGATGGGAAAACAAACATATTATCATTAGTTATTTTTGACATTTTATGTAAGTAAGAGACAGTTCTCGTATTTACTAACCGATTTCTACAAGAATCTGTTGAAACAGGATAACTTTTAGTTTTCATAAAAATGTTTGTTTATAAGTAATAATAATTTATCAATTCCATCGTCAGAAACGTTATGTTTTACTTTGAAAGCAAATAATTTAGCTATAAATAGACAACTTTTGAAAAATCATCAGTTGGTGTTGATGTTTTTAAAATTATCAGTTTCAATTTTTGGTTCTATTTCACTTAGGTTGTTGTCAAATATTGAAATATCAAAAACAGGAGCTTCTTGTATAAGGGATTCAAGAACATTTGTTGTTTCATCACGACGAGTTATCTTAGTTCTTACAGAACGATAACGATTTTTTGTATCAAACAAACGTTTAGACATGAATAAGTATAAAATTGCTTATATTAGATAAAACTGTTAACCTATAAATTTATGTATTAAAGAATTTATATTTATATTTTGATATTTTAAACTTACAATTTTGTTTTTTCTTTCGAATAAACTATTATTATCGTAAATATAACTGTATTATTTCTTTTTAAAAACTAAAATAAATATATGAAATGAAAGATAAAGTTTATAATAAAATAAAAATCTGTAAAAAAGATGATTAAATATTTCTTTTTTCTAAATGTTACTTATTTAACTTTACTAATGGTAAATGAGATAGTTCATTAAAAAAAACAACTTGTAACAATGCAAAACATTAGCTTAATTTATATGATGTAAAAATTTTCTTTTGTTCTCGATGTACATACCAGAATGTAATAATAAAGGTATATAAATTGATCTTATAAACTTTCCTTTATCAAATATAATTGTTTAATTGTGACATTTTTAAAAAAAACTTTGGTAAAGATACTTTTATATTATATGAAGCATATTAATCGTTGTTTTTTTAAATATATTTTTAAATAAATTAAATAATTTTAGGATAAAATAATGACAAAGCATAGATGTATAATGAAAATATTTCTAAAAATGAAAGAAATGATTATCTGGAAGAAATAAAAAATTTAAAAATTCAATTAGAAGAAGAAAAAATTAAAAGAGAACTTCTAGAAAGTAAAGTTGATGAGCTTGATGCTAAAATTAATACTATTTTATCAAGTCAAAATAAGCATGTCAATGTAAAAAGAATCTAATAAATATGTAGCTGTTGAATATCAATTAACTTTTAGTTATTTAACTAAAATATGGAGTGTTGGAGATAATTTTGAATTATTTAAGGGAGCTGTTATCAAATTACAGGAGAAAACTACTAGTGAAAATGATGATGATAGTACCAAAAATAAACTTTATCAAAATTTAAAAAATTTTGAAATAGAGAAGGAAGATTTATTAAAAACTGGGATTTTTCCAAAAGAAATAGAAGAAAAATATTCAATGCCAAAAAATCCTTTTAAAAGAGTGAATCAAGGTACAAAATTACTAGAAGAATCTCTTGTAAATTTACTTGTCGATGAGTATGTTCAGTTTTCAATGTAACAAGTAAATATTAATAATATTTTATTAATATAAATATATGGTATACAACCAGTTTTTAATTTTTTTTTGTTATTACAGGTATTATTTTATGGGATTAGCTTTATTTGAAAACGAAGTAGCAAAAAAATACATAAAAAAGAGGATATGAGCTTCTTAGTAACATTATAAAAAATAATAAAAATAGAGATTCAAGAGTAAAGAGATGTCAGTCAATTTTTTCGATGGAAGAACTTAATTTTATTAAATTTTTTTATTATTTAGTAAAATTACTTTAAATTTGTTAATTACACATAAAAATTAAATCATTAAACTTAAAAAAATTTAAAATGACCTCAGGTTTATCATGATTCTAGGGTCATTTGAGGGTCATCAGTTACCGAGCAATACTTTTGCTTATTCTCGTCAAAATTTCTGTTTGAATAATTTGTTTTTTCCTTGGAGCTGGTATATACTTTGAGGTCATTAATGTACCATTGATGGTTTGATCTCAATGGTAATTGTGATTCAAACCCTTTAACTTTATTTAGTTCATACCTTATTCCTGATATACAGATGTCAAATAGTAATGGGGACAAAGAATCTCCTTGGGGCACACTGCTATCAATTTTGAAGCTATCAATTTCTTTTTTATTCAGTATTATAGTACTTTTCCATTTGCTGGCTAAGAAGTTTAAGATTTTAATTGTTTTACTCGGTAATGGTAAAATTTTGACTATTTGTTTGAGCCATCTTTGGTCAATACTATCAAAGGTTTTTTTAAAATCAATCCAAGCCACATGAAGCTCATTTTTACATTAATTCTATTATAAATCTTAGTGTGTTGTACTATTGTAGCATCTTTTAACAAAGCATCAGTACATTCTTATCTACCTTTTTTTAGAACTTTTTGCTCAACTAGAAATAATATCATGTCAGTTAACAGAGGGCCAAGTTTATTATATACTGAGGCTGTGAGATGCTTTTATCTTAACTTCATAGGTTTACAAGTAGTCTTAGCGGTTGCTGCATTCAAGATGAAGCCTAACAAACCTGTAAACTTATACCTAGATAAAAGACCAGACAACCATCTTTTTATAAACTTGGTATCATCAAATCCACACAATAATGTGTTTTCCAAACTTTTCAACTCTACTAAAGTAATCTTCTTTATTTCACTATAGTTATTTTCTACTAACTTTGCGAATATACACTTTAACGTATAGATTATAGCCGCCCTATTCTGATGTTTATCGAAATCACTTTGGTATAAACTGGCATAAACACAGTCAAAATTGTTTAAATTAAAAAATTTATTGCGTAACTCAGCTTTATCAATCACTTCCATATCTATAAATGTCAATTATTATTTAATTAAACAGTTTCATATAAGTAAGAACATCTAGTAGTAGACCACAAATCATATTCAAAACTATTCTAACAGCACTGCTTCGTCTGTTTTGCAAAACGGTCGTACCAAATTAACGTTACTTTTACAACAATTTTTAACTATTTGCTTATTTTTAAAATTTAAAGTAGAAAACCACTTATCGTTAGTTTTTGCTTCCTTATCTTTAGAATATTTAAAAATTATCGGTCTGCTCTGAAAAGTTGCACTTTTCGCAGCCCACGCATCTCTAAATTATACAAAATTATCAAATTCATAATTAATTCTCTTTGAATTTATCTTTTCTATCACCTCATGAATGCTTTTCATAAAATTACAAGACAACTCAGAAATTCCAGATTTTATAAAATCATCCAAAGAGCTAATAAATTTTCACTATTTCCACTATTATCATAACCTTCCAACACTTTCAAATCCATAAAGTACATAAAGAATAAATCTTCTTTTTGTACTACGTGTGGTAAACAAAAATTACTCATTTGTTTTAAATTCTCCATTAAACATATATCACAGCATACCCTTCGATATTTTGTCAGATAACGTCTAAACCATTTCTCACATTTATTTCCGGCCATGTATAGCGCGGCAGAGTCCGAAGTCAGCAGAATTTTTCCGCTGGATACTGGGGAGTTTATAAAAACGAACAAATGTTATCAGTTATAGTAGCACATTTTATGTATGCTTGTAGCAAAACAAAAAATTTTAAAACTGGTTTAACACTAGCACGAATACTGTTAAACTCATCCGACAAATGGATAAATGAACAACAAATTTATAATAGTTATTGTGATCTTCATGAACTAATAAAAGACACAAAAGAAAGATTTGATAATGACATTCAAAGACAAAGACGCAAACTAAATCCAGTAGATTTAGTAGTAAGAATAGTAATGATTAGAAAAGATTCTGAAACGTCTCAAAGAACCAACCTACTTGGAAAGATTTATTTAAATTTCTGAAACACCTATACGGTGACACCTATGAAATAAAACATACTGGAAGAAGGACATGTTCAGCAATAGAGAAAGTTCATGCTGATAGACTTTAATTATATATTGAATAATATTTTTAAATATCAAAAAAAACACAATAAAAAAAATATAAAATATACAAAAAATTGTATTAAATGGAAGCAAAAATTACAATAATAATTAATTAGAAAATTATTTTCTTATTAAAAAACCAGCAGCGGTACGTTTTAAACGTTTCTGGATCCCAACAATTTTGCATTAGTAGAACGAAAAAAGCCTCTGATAATTCTAGTTGACATATTTCTGAAAGTTATCTTTCATCACGATAGAAAACTTTATCACGAATAGTGAAACGAAAGTTGAATCTTTTACTTTTCACATCTCATATTATTTCTCTTATTAACCCTACGGTCTTGAAAAACATCATAATAAAAAGAGTTAGTATTCTGGGAAGCTGGTACAATAGTCAGATCATCACGAAAACTCTTCTTAAACGGTGTGTTATAGCATCCGCTTTTCTTATCTAAACAGATAAGAACCTTCAACTTATGCTTAGAAGGCAAACTATTGTAAAAAGTTAAAGTAATACTGCAATCATCCGTAACCAAAACGGCTAATTTAGTCAAACGACTAACTACACTGAAAATTTTTTCGGGACAAAATGTCACGGAAATTGCAGGACTCGCATGGAATTCCCGCATACGCGTGACATTTTGTCTTGTATCTTTGAAAAATGTGGGAAAAAATTTTTCTTAAATAAACGTGAAAAAATGTCACGTTTACTTAAAGTGATATTTTGTCGCGAAAATATTCAGGAGATTAAGTATCCGTGACATTTGTATCCGTAACACTTTTTTTTCGTGACGAAATGTTACGTGAAAATTATTTTTTTTTCGTGACAAAATGTCACGCAAAATAATGTCACGGATTTTTTTTCTGTGTAATTTGACAACCAATGTTGAAAGCGTGACCAAAATTAGATAATCCTAACATAATTAAGTTTGAAGGAAAAAAACCCTTCATATAGCCAGTTCTCTGATAAACCCATAAATTTTTTCATTCTGGATAACCATGTGCAGGTAAAGTGATACCCAAAGTATCAAAACATAACGATGCACCATGTGAATGATTAACATTACGAGCTTTATAGATCTCGTCTAAATCAATAAAACCCATAATAGGTTCATACTTAACGAATTTAGGAATATTTTTAAGTTCCAAATTACTACCCTCAGTGGTCAATAAATTGATCTATCTTTCAACCTTATCAGCACCGGTTAAAAGATGCTTAATAGTTAAAGAACTGTAAGACATTATCTTACAATAGTATAATGCTCTTTTACCTTTTCTCAATGCACGAAGGAGTAACCATGACTCCAACGTAAGATCGTTTTTTTCCAAACTTTTGACATAAAGGGACAATGCAAAATCATCGTCAAAATCATTGTATTTTCTTTTACGGGAAAATTCAGAAACATCTGCAACAGTAGAAACAGGTGAGGAAATATTGTCTATAGAAAGAAGTATTGGATAGGTTTTAGACAAAACCAAAACATCGAGAGGATTTTCATTCAATTGACAACTTGTTATATCGGCATAGTTTGAGAAACTATCGTTATTTACAGTTAAAGCAACAGCTTTAGAATTTAATTATCTGCTGGAACAGCAACATCAGAAGTAGCCATATTTCTTTTCTTAAAAATAGAAAGACAAAGAAAATATTGTTATTTGTTTCAAACAAATGGTAATCGAAATGTAGAGTGAAATAAATAAATTGGAATTCTACGTTCTCTAGTAAAATTAGTATAAATATCAAAGGATTTCGTAATTTTGTTCATTTTTTATGTCATGCTATTTTGTAATACATATACCTTTTATGTCACTATATTTTATATATTTCAGGGGTTTTTTGTTTCTACTTGTAATTTTGTGTTATTGATAATAAAGAGTAAGATAAACCACTACAAATCTGTTATATCCTAGAGTATACGCCAATAACTTATAAATTTACTGTAGAAAATTCTACTTATATATTATTAGACTCCTCCCATTTAAGGGAAATGATGCAAGCATTTAATAAATCAGATGATTGAAATCTAATAATACCAAAACAACTGTCGAAAATTACGTATACAACAGTTATAAAAAAAAGAAGAAAAACGATAAGCCAACATATGTTCAATTAAATTTATAAATTTTTGTAAAGAACAAAACAGTATGAAATGATAGAAGTCATTTTCAATTAAGATTAACTATAATTTAAGAAGTAGCATTACATAACATTAAAAAGAAAAGTTTTCAGTTTATAAAAACAAAACAAAAAGATTTAAAAATAACATATATATAATAGTATATATAAAAGAAAAAAATAATAATAATGTAAAACTCTAAAATCTTTAATCACTTATCACCAATCATTTATATTATCAAACAACATCTAATTCCACTACGTATGTTATATTAATTATCAATTATTTAATACTTCCATATTTTACATTATAATATTAACCATTACCGTTAATTTTCATCTATCATAACAAAATTCTATATTTCCACCTTATATATTGTAAAATCAGTATTTATAATCACCATTAACTATCATTTACTGAATTGTAAAAATTATTATTTCATTATCAAATTATTACCTATGCACTACAAGAAAGTAAGAAATATTAACTTACTATTTATCATTACTTAATGTAAAAGACTAATTTCATTATTCATTTACAAATGAGTATCTATACGATCGAATATTACTCTAATTATCTATCTATTAAAAACAAAAAAAAAACCCAAATTTAAAAGTAAAGTTTATAATGAATTAAATTAACAATAAGATAATAAAATAATTAAATCCTGACAATATTGATACTAAACATTCAAAACATCATTAGGAGCAGGATGACCACCAGTAACATCTTCATGTTGACTATTAAAAAGTTTACCATTATTACCAATTTGGCTACGAAGACTTTCGAACTTATTGGATAGATATTGTTTTATCCAAAGAATTAGAACCAAAATCGCCAATACAATTGCGCCTTGGATAGCTTCAGTAATAGAAATATTAGCTGATTGGATAAAGCCAACAGATCCATGAATATCAGACCAAGAGACCATATTTAGAAATAATTATTAAGGAACTTTAAGCCCTATAAAAGAATAAATATTAACATCAAATTATACGAAGAAAAAACAACAACACATACTTAGGTAAAAGAATGTAAAGTGAAATAATTCCAAAAAAAGAATTTAGTGGATTATATATGATTGCACTCCACATTTATCAACTCTCAATAACTTCTTTAAGAGAATTGTATTTCTCTTGTATTGATAAAAGACAAAAGTATATATAACTTTGCATGATATTCCAACTTTCTGACAATAGAAACGAAGAAGAAAAGAAAACACATCACAATATTCCATCCATGAGATGATTAACCATAATGTTATATATATATATGCATATATAAAAAGCATAAAGGGGGATGTTGCCCGCCCATCTTTGAGAATGTTTTCATATATAGTATATATATATATCGAGATCCAAAAGAAGCAGTCTTTAACTTGACAAGATGATAAACGCATCATCTTGAATCAAGTATCATATTAAATTATTGTTTGTAATTCATTTTATATATATTCTAATAAATATTAAATGAAATCTAACTATTTATAATAACGTATATTTGAAATACGTAACACATTTTATAATTTGATTTCCTACTTTGAATTCCACTTCCTTCTTTGTCTTATACGATTTGATATCGCCATTATCATTCAATGTTTTAACATACATAACATCATTATCATTCATATAGCAATTGTCATTCTTGAACTTCATAGGTAAAATGGTAATCTCTGATCCCGTATCAACTAAAATTTTGATCGATTCACCGTCATTAATTTTCACTTGTATGATTGGTAACTTATTGTTATTCGGTTTAACCAAATTAACTTCTCCTTTCATCATATCAGTAACATTTGTTCCCTTCACATCGCTATGTTTACCATCTTTATTCACAAAATTAATTTCCTTCAATAGCAACTTTTCTTTCTTCTTCTTTTCTCGACAATCTATTTCTTTATGATCTTTCTTGGAACAGAAGTTACATGTTCCTTGAAATTTATCAGCTTTTCTGTCTCCAACTTTATCACCTTTTATCATCTTGTTATCTGCATTGAAGTCATCCTAGTAATCTTTTGCTACCAAGATTGTATGGTCAAAAGGTTCACAAAGCGGTCTATCATGTTTGATTAAATTTCTAATTATTCCAACTGATAACAATTCTGCTAAGCGTTGCTTCTTTATTCTTTAACGATCTTTATGAGATTCCTCAACATAAATCATGTCAATTAATCTTGATATCTCATTGCCAACATTAATAAGATCAACACTTCTGCTAATTTTTAATGACGATAGCTTATGGCGAGTTGCAGCTATGCTCTCTTTACCAGTTTAGTTACGCTTCAGATAGTCCATCAATCTCATATAATCATTCTTAATTTCACGTTGCGTCTGAACATTGTTCGCTACCCTTCATTAAAATGCAGCTTGAGCATGGAAGCTTCAAATGGAAAAGTACTCCATTCAGTAATACCATACTTCCAAACCACTCATAAAACAATGTGAAGCTTTCCTTTGAATATACGCATCAATCTTCACATTTGAGTTGTTAAACAGGCAACATTGGCATGTGTCAATAGGAACCATATTGCGGATATACAGGATATTGTCTCATTTCCTCAAATTGACGATAGCTTTCATTCTCACCAGATTCATATTAATTCATACGCGGATTTTTTCTTACTCGTTTAGACTTGGAAATGTTTGGGTAGTCTTTTCCAAATTTAGTTCATCTTACTTTCATTAGACTTCTCTGTTGATTAGGACTTCCAGGATCTTTATCACTACGCAAAGCTTCCATTATCACTTTTATCACTTAAGTTAATTCCATATTCATCAACTTTACTTTCACAAAATTTTTTATCAATCTTTAAGCTGTCCACATGACGTAGATCAATTGGTTTCTTTTTCCATTGCGGCATAGAGTATCTCTTCATATCATCTTCAATAAAGCAGTTATATTGATATCCCATGCCTTTTAACCAATCTTGTATTATCAACATTCTTGATCATTAAATATTGATCATTTTCTTTATCATTATTTACAATCATTATAATCTTAAAACACTCTCATAAGTCACGTATCTCATGGCGTAGTGTTTTCTTCTCCTCATCAGTAACCATTCTACCAATAGATTCATCAAATTCCTCAGATTTAGTTATCACACGACGGCCTTTCCCAGCATTTTGATCTGGTTTCGGAGCACTTCTACTTGTTGTTTTAACCTTGATTAATGGAGAACATTCTTCACTTCAGTCCAATAAAATTTTTAAGATAATTTAGTGGTGCGTACACAAAAAAAAAATCCGTGACATTACTTTACGTGACATTTTGTCACTCAAAAAAAATGTCTCGAATAGAAATATCACAGATATTTAAGAACATTTTGTCACATTTATTTAAAAAAATTTTTTTCCCTTTTTTTTTTAAAGAAACAGGGCAAAATGTCACGCATTTTTTCGTGACAAAAATTTACAGATTTTTAAGAAAAGAAATGTCACATTTACTTAAGGTGATTTTTTGTCACGTGTTTTTATGAACAAAATGTAACGTGTACGCGGGTATTTCATGCGAGTTTCGCAGTTTACGTGACATTTTGTTTTTAAAAAATTTTTAGTGTACATTACCACCAATTTTAACTTTGTAATTTGTGGATTTATTAGCGCACTAGTATTGAGTAAAGATATCTATTCACGAAGTTCTGACGATTCTAAAATTGGGAGAATGTAATCCTAAAACTATATAAATAGGGACTGTTAACAAATTTAATCATTTAAAAATGTTGTTTAGTCATCGTTTTATAGTCTAAGTTAATTAACTTAAATTAATTATTATTATATACTTATAGGGGTTATCATATAAATTAATAAAATATTTACTATTGACTTAAACCCCTAAAGAAGTCAAATACATTAGATTACGAAATATCTCATGAAATTACAACAGAAATGTAAATTGAATGATTTTAAAATATCTAAGCTTATATACTAAATCTTATGGTTGGTAAAATGTAGTCTATTATCTAAGCTATCTAGTTTTCGCGCAAGAGATAAAAGATCAAAAGAAAAACAATTACATAAGTACAAATAAGATATTTTTTAAAAATTATCTTACTTAAAAGTACCGAAAAAATTTAATGAAATTAAATCTATATATTGCGATAATAATTCTATTGAAATTAATTAAAACAAGCATAAAAATACTAATAAAAATAATGAATAAGCAATTTTAAATAACTTAAAAAAATATATAATAAGAATGTAAAATAAAATTATATATAAAATAACACGGAGAAAACATAGATAAATAATTATTTTAAATATTGACACAGTAAACTTATATTTAGAGACAACAAATTAACAACAGAAATTCTTAATTACGGCAAAAAAAATTACTAATTAACTCTACATTACCAAATTAATAATCAAAGTAATTTCCTATAGACTAAATTAATAGCATCTTGAAAATTTCAATAAAAATACTATTACCTATTTTTTGATCAACAAACATCTCTAGTTGTTAATTAATTCATATAATAATTTTAAGAAAGTGCCAAAAATGTCTCTGACATAATTTATTCTATATATTTTATATATAAAATTTTATGGGTAAAAAAAAAATGCAAATCTTATATAAATTTTTGATGCATATAATTTACAATATTTATATAATTTATTTTAATTTCATGTCAGTCATACAAAAAATAATTTAAATATTCTTATATACTTTAAATTTTTGAAAGAAAGCATGTGCAAAATTTAGTCGATAACTTAATTAACTTATGATAATTTCTTTTAATATTAAGTTTTTTTTTCATTCCTGAGTTGTATCTTTCAAACGAATAAAAAACCATAAAATGTCATTTACTTTAAAAAGAGTTATTTCTGAAACAAAACTATACAAAAAAAAAGTGCCAAAGAGTTGGTTTTTTTAAACATAACATAGCTATTTATAAACTAAAAGTTTTAAAACACATTTTCTGCACTAAGACAGAACAAAACTCATCTATTGACTATTTAATCATAATAAATAATCAAGTTTGAAAAGAGTTGGGTCTGGAACAAAATTGTATTTTACACAAAAGAAATGGAAAAAGGCAAAAAAGCTAACATTCAAATTAATATAATTTCTTTTTTTGTTAAGCTACAAAGATCGTTAGATACTTGTTTTTTAAAGTTAAACTTAGATCTATATAACAGATACTATTTCATTTCATCAAGCTTCGACTAAGTTATAGCTATTTAACTTTTCAATCATTTTTTTTAAATAGTCGCTACCCTTTAGACTGAAATTCAACCAATTTTTAATACATTTTTGTAGTATTGTGTTTTTCCCTTATTCAAAAAGTATATCTTTCAAATGATATATAAATCATTTCGTATTATCTATTTTGAAATAACGTTAACCGCTGGTCTAATTTATGCTAAAAAAGGTTTAAAAAAAGGATATTTTTAAAAATAACTTAGTCAAATTTTTGCCAAAATCTGTTAAAACTGGTTTAGTCCCTCTAGTTGGAAAAAATACATCTTTTGGCTATTTACCCATAAAAGACGGTTTAATTTAAAAAGAGTTGTAAGAGAGACAAATTTTTTTTTTATTTCTTTTTGTTCTAGACTATATTCATTTGATAGATTTTTTTAGAATAATAATACCGCATTATCAAAAATTACCTCATAAAGAATATTAATTCTTAAAAAACAACGGAATTTTGCAATATTTATGGTTCTTTTCTCTTGTTAGAGAATAGATTTTGATATTTATATCTATGATATTCTGGAAATAGATAGAAAATAAGATTTTTTTTCATAATCAATAACAGTCATAATATTGTCCTTCCACATCACAAAGATATGTTAATTTAAAGTCATCTAATGTGCTAAAATTTTGATAATTATAACTCCGCCTAGAATGTAGATTTCTATATGGGATCTATGGTAAATAATGATATGTATCTATATCTTAACTACAAAATGAGTATAATAGTATATTTACTGTTTTAGAAAAATCCAAATTATTAATGTGAATATCTCGACATTTTTGTATATATTACTTTTTGTTGTTTCTTGAGAAAATAATTTAATAGTTATTTTAAATATTTTATTGTATTTATTTATTATTGTTGTCATGACTTAATCTTTTTCAAAAGATACTATATATTGAAATTAATAAGTAAGTTGAAATTTATTTACATATATAAGATTTTATTGTGAAGGCCTTTAATTCATTTATATATTAGGCTGAAACAATGATCTATAAAAAACAAACCAAATTTTTGTTTGTTTAACAATGGATTTCGATCAATAAAATTCTTTAATTATTGAATTGATAACGGTGTTTATACTTTATACTTCTTATTACATCACATTTTTATTCGATAATTTAATTCGTTTAAGACATAATATATTAAAGTTGTTCTTATAAATCGTAATATATGAATATTATAAGTTATAATCAGTATGCATCATTTCATGACGTAAAAAATTTAAAAAAAATTATTTAATTTGCATTTATAATAAATTTGCTAGAATAAGATTAAATGGTTTTACTCAGTCTTAGTATATCTAAAAAAATTTAAGAATATAAATATCAATAATTTATTAAAAAGATATTTTATACAAAAACAATGTATGACTTTTTTTTTGTTGGTTTTCAAAAATAACTTTTTAATATATTAAAGCATAAATTGTTTTCCAGATTTGTATATGTTAAAATTTAAATATTATATTATAGCGATATTATAATTTTATATATGTTCTTTTTCATAAATTCTAATATATTTTACACAAATAAAAATCTTTCTTCTTTCTATTTTCTGTTTTTATACGTCTTCAGTGAAAAACAAACTAAGAGCACTTTTCCTTGAAGAGTGATCCAAACTCAAAGTATAATATCGTAAAAACTATTACGTATACAAAATTATATTAAAAAATATCACCAATGTAATTTGTAGAAAATTGGTCAAAAATAGAAAGTGTACACTATTATAACAATTTATTATTTTTTAACTAAGAAATAAGAACTTCATTAAAATAATTACTACAAAAAATTTAATTGTATAAAACTATACACACAAAAAGCTTTATGCTCAAAAACTTTTAATCAAATCTTATCAAAAGGATTAAATATGATATAACATTCTATATTAAATGAATAACGTAGCTTACAATTATCACTTTATTTAGAAACTCATAACAAAGGTAAAATAATAAACTACAAGTTTATTGTTTCTAAATTAAAGTGAATGATTTTTTACTTTTCAACGTGGAACAATGTATGTATATTTACATGTACTCAAATGCATAAAATACTATTATTATAACTAAAATATAAATGTTTCATTGTGACTTTGAATGTAATTTTTATAAATTCCTTTGGTAAATTTTTTGAAGTACCACTTAACAAATTTATACTGCTAGTGATATAGTAAAAATCAAACAAAATTTCTTAGTAATGTAAATTATATTTAATGAAAAATTATTTGTTTCTTAAATTTGTCTTCATTATTTTGTATTTTAAAAATGTCTATTAGTTTTGCAAATGCAACATAAAAATATACTTAAAAACAACCTATTGATTTGTTATTATTCTCGGCATGCTTTATAATAAGAAAAAGTGTCTTGTAAAAGCAAATTCTTATCGATTAAATTACTATGTGTTATTAAATTTTTTTTAGATTTTTAAACTTTTAAAAATTTAATAATAAAAAACAAAGTATTAAATGTCAAGATCTTCTGAAATTATAAAAAATGTAAATAAATCCCGAGAATACTATTTTAAATTATCGTAAGAACTTAATTTTATATTTATAGCAAGATTATTTCCATTATAACTTGCATTTATGACATAATCAATAATAAAATAAAATTTATATTCGAGCAAGCCTTTTCTAACATAAATTTATCTTGCAACAAAATGGTAAACAAATATATTTTGAAATAAAAAAGGTTGAAAAATGATTATATTGCTTGAAAATTATATTAACTTAAAATAGTATTGTTTTTATAAACACACTTTGTCATTAAAACTATATAGTGAATATGTGCATTGAAAGGATTAATACTAGTCTTTTACAAATTAATATTTTTATAGTTAAAATTTGTTATATAGATAAAATCTTTTAGGTAGTATCAGAATTTTTAAAAAATAATTTAATTGCTTATAAAACAGAAATTTGTTGTCAAGATATCAAAAAAATTACTTTTTTTTATCTTGGCCGCATTTGAAAAATGACAAATTATACCTATGCGTATTTTAAAAACATTTTTTAATCAACAAATATAAATGCTACATTTATTTACATATCATAAATTCAATATTCCCTGTTATTATTAGAAAAGTGAAATTACACTTTTATGGAATTTAATAAAATGTTGAACCTTATAAGAATGAAAAGAGAATCATTGGAGAAGGTATACCTACATGTAATATTAATACTATTACGATAAAAACTTTTGCTAAAGATTAAATAAAATTAATCTCTGTATTTTAAACAAAATTTAAAATTGTGATCTTATGTTTCTGATGCAAGGTTTTGTATTACTTAAAAGTTCAGGTAGATTTTCAGAAAACGAATTTGTGGTAATAACATTAGTATCAGATAGAAATTCAAAATAATTAATATTTTTTAAACTTCAAAAACTTATGGCATCTAATTTTTTAGGCTTAATGAACTTGATAAAAATTTAAAATCTCTCTAAGCAAAAATTTTTAGTAGTTTTCTGAGTATGTAATTGAACTGTTCTGCAAATTTTTTTAAAATTAAATGCCAATTTGAGAACATTAAAATTTCAAAAGCAAACTATTGGAAATATTGTAACATCCAATTATAAAACAGACTATTTATAGCATAAGTAATTCATTTTTAGAATATTAAAATAATTAATCAAGTAAGCATAAATCATTGAGACAAATACAAATATAAATACATTAACATTTCTTTTTATCAATTAAATACATTAGAAACATAAGAATTACTGGATCATATGGGAAAACAATCTTGAAGAGTGAATATACAAAGAATATGAATAAGATAAAATATTAGTTATCATTTTGTATTTTTTATATTAATCCATTTATTTCCAATATATGCATTGTGTCATAATTATTTATAATTATTTATTACAAATAGGAAAGATAAAGATTATGACTATGATATTATCGCTTCATTTATTATAAAAATAATGTTATTTTAATTAGATAAATACTATAATGTATTTATCAAATTGATATATTCATTTAAAGTGACTTTTTTACAAATAATGCCCAAGTTTCTTTTTTGCAATTAGATGTGAGATTATCACCATAACAACAACTGCAGCAAACATTTTCCCAAACACGATGTTACAATTGTTATATAAAGATTTTAAAATGATTACATTAGTTATTTTTATCATGTGTACAATAATGATTTAGCATAAAATATATATATTATTCTAATTTACCATTTAAAAGTTTATTTGTTGATATTTAAAAGCTAATTTGATTATCGTTAAATTGTAAAAAATTGCTTTGTTTGTTAATTGTTAGTGATTGTTATATTTAATAATTGTAATTATCATGTAGGTGTATAAAGATCAAATAAAAATTTTATTCTGCAATTGTTAAATTTTTCAATATAAATAAGAATGGAAATTATTAAATATTTGAAGCGTTCTTTTTATAATAAATAAAGTTATAGTACGGTAATCAAGATTTGTTTTTCTTTTATCAAAATATCATATATGAATAAAAGTTTAGAAGTTGAACAAAAATTTCTTAAAAAATCTCATTTACCTATGTTCTCTTATAGTGGTGTAGCGAGATGTCCTGCTACATGTATTTCAGCAAATACATGCTAGCTGGTTTTCACCACTTTATTCGAGTATTTACCTCATGAAAAAGCATGTTGGAAAATGCGTGTTTGATCAGAATTAAATAAATAAACACATTAATTTTAATATAACTAGTCAAAAATTTTATTTTAAATGGTAATTTTAATCTTCAAGAATACAAATTAATAAATATAAAAAGTTAATGTTATAGAATATTACATAGAAATTATAATCATACTTATAAAAATAATGATACTATTGTTATTTTATTATCTTATATAGAATAACATCTATCAATTATTTTGCTACATCATTCCTTAACTAACCTTTTATTTTTAAATAATAACGAACAATATATATATGATGATTGAAACATTATATTGTCCGGAGTTTCAAATATGGAGTGCTATTCAGCACCTCTGATCTTCTTCTCTATTGGAAGTATTTAATACTAAGCCATAAAACTGAAACTTCTGAAATATTTCCTGCTTAAATGCTGCTTTTTCTTCTTCACCTTTTATTAAACTTCCTCTTAGTTTAATAAAAGGTTGTTTTTTCTTCTTCTAAATGTTTTTGTTAAGTATATGTTTAGATTTATATAAAATATCATTTAAATCTGTACGTAATACTTATTTTATTTATTCGTTCTTTCTTACTTCTTGACATGATTATTTGGAACATATTTTTATAATAATATTTCTTATTATTATGTATATAATATGTTTTTAATATTTTCTTTTCTTAATGATGAGCATTGCAAATTTACAGAATTGGTTTTACTTTGAATTATACTCTTCACTAATAAAAAAGTAAGTTGAGTAATAGTATATTACGATGACAATTAGTTAGTATACAAGGTGTAGTATTGCATGAGATAATCATACATTTGTTATAGTGACGACCAAGGGTTACTTAGGTAAGTAAAATTGTAATCTTTTATTTATATAATGCTTTATAGTTTTTTATAATATATAAATTATCTGGATCTTTGTTGTGTTGGTTGATTCAGACTTCACTGGCTATTGGGAGACTAGAATAAAACATAAATATTTTACTGTTGTATGTCCATAACCATGAAAATTTATGAAAGCCAACGCATAAAAAAGAATATGTAGTTCATTGTATAAAGTTTTAAAGATTTTGAAGATGAAAAATATAACATTGCTGAATGATCATAAATATAGATATTAAAATGTGTATATCTATGTTAGAATATATGATTAAATTTCTACTTTTAACTTTCATACTAAAAATATTATGACTTTTTTACATATTTTGCCTATTAAATAGTTTGTAATACAATTGTGGGAAATAGAGTTTTTATAAGCCACAGTAAATCGTTTAAAAACTAAGCTAACTATCTAGAATTTTTTTATAATATAAACAATAAAATTTTTATTTTATTCTTAAAATATTCTGCAATGATAAACAAATAATTAAGCATTTATAATATACTAAATTTAAATTATAATTTGTCTGATTTCTATCTTTGGTTTTCAAATTATATCTTTTCGCTTTCATTCAATTTTCTGCTACTCTAGATAGTCTTATATGTTGATAAAGAATTAAATTGTTTTTATAAGTAAAAGATATCATTCAACCAACACTATCATAATGTTTATCTGCGTTGCCTAGTAAGTAAAGACGGTGATTTTATAAAAATGATAATTTATTGTATTTCTATTTAATTTTATCATTAATATTACATAACTATTGAAATCTAGTAACACTTTTGTGAGTATAAGTAGAATGTTTTAAAAAATTGGATATTTAAATTGATAAGCTGGAGATTACTTTTTGAGTTTATAGGACATTCAATATTTTCTATGACATGGTGACCACCCATCGGTAAGATTCTTGGCTATTTAAAAGTTAATAGAATTGGATGACAATAAAATAATAAAACCACCACTTTGCAATTTTTTATGATTAGAGAAATAATATAGCCAATATAAGCATAGACATATTCTACCCAATACTAAACGAATACATTTCAAATTTCAATAAAAAGATATTAAAAAAAAAGTAGACACCATTATTCCAAAATCTAATAATAATTAAAGAAATATTAAACAATCATCAAATAATGATTTCAGATTTATAAAAAGATTAGCGAAATTTTTAAAATTTGATAAATAAATAAGTATTTGAATTTTATTCATAGTAAATATCTTTGAAGTATTCAAAGGCTCTTAAATATATAAATTCATTATTTGCAAGTTTAAATTACTTTTAAAACTACATGTAAAATTTGCAATGTTCTTAATTCAAGTTGAGAGTGTAGATTTTATTCAACAAATAATCCAACATATTTATAAAACTAAAAAGAAGTTTAAATGCGATAGGATAAACGAAGTATTAAAACAATTTGAAAAAGTTTAGCTTTTTTTAATGTCAATTTATTTTAATAATATTATATTTATATAAAAACTTAAAACCTCTTTAAAATTTTTTTCAAGATAGGAGAAAAATATATTAATAAAAGATTTTTAAACGTTCATATGATTTTTACTTTTTTATAACATTCTTAAGATTGGTTAAACTTTAAAAATGATTTAATTTTTTCTAAACATAATAACTTTTTATAAAATTTTACATATCTAGTAATCCAATTTTTTTTCAACAATATATTTCAGAATTCTTCATTAAATATCTATTATAAGTAAAGTTATGAATATCTTATAATAAACATTTTTATCAATTCTTTAGTTAATAAGTTTAAGTATTTAAAGATATCCATATTTGTAATAATGAGAAGCAGTAAATATTTTATCATATAAAATATTATTAATAAGATATTATAGTTGTACATTTGCTCTTAATTTTCTATTAAAATAGTAAAAAGCATTTATTTTTTTATGGAATAATAAATAATGCATAATGTTTCATCACTTTATCTAAAATTAATATTTAATAATTATTCTTGAACTAAGTTGTTAAAATAATTTTGCATATCTTATTGATATAATATTACAAATAAAATAAAAGATTTTAATAAAGATACATTTTTTCAAATATTGACAAAGAAATTGTTGACACTTTGCATATAATTTAGTTTATGAGTTTATTATACGGGTTTTCCCGAAATATACGTGATTTTATTAAATATCACAACTTTTTTTATATAAAATTCTATGATATAATATACATTTGATAGTCCACTGATTTCTATAATTATATCAAAATCTTTTTTTTAATCTTGAGTTTTAAAAAAGATATGAAGATTTATGTGAGTACCATTTTTTTTTACTTTGTTATTAAAAAATTAAACATGATTTTTTTTAAATGATATTTTTTTTCTTCAAAAAGCAATCATTTAACACTCCCATTCTTTGTAGAGCATGGAAATGAACACTATTAAAAGTCAATTATAAATAAAGTTATAGATTTCTTGAGGCAAACATTTTATAATTTACAGACAATAATAAGTTCAGAAATTAAAATTTTAATAAAATCTTAGTAATAAGTACTGATAAGCATTTTAACATGTAAAATGACATAATTAATAATATCATTTAATTATTTGCTTTTTCATTTTTTAGTAAAACATTTAATAATTTCTAAAATTAATTTTACATTTTTTATAAACAAAAACATACAATGAATTATTTTTATAACTTAACTTATTAATGATTTTTAATAACGGATTTTTATATATTTTTAAGAAAAATGTTAAGATATAAATTAATTAAAATTTTGTAGTATATATCTAAAATTAAAAAATTTACGATAGTTTTTTTGGCAAATAACTGTTTATTTTTTATAATGGTAAGAAAATAATAACATTCATATAAATCTCTTTAACTTTATTTAAACCTGAAAATTCAAAATAGATAGTGAAATATTTTGCAGAAAAAAGTGAGACTCAAATGAGTTAAATATCATAACATTCTAAAAGAAGAAAAAGACTTATTGATGATCAACTGAATTTTGTATCTTTTGGGACACCCAGGATATTATTACTTTTAATGTTTAAAATTGATTTACTGTTTTTAGAATTTAATTTTGTCAAAATTTAAAATCTAGGAATATCTCACAAATTGGTTTAAAGTTTTATTTAAATCATTAAATGGTTTTTTATCAAAGCTTTATTTATTATTTAATAAAATTTATAAAAAATCAAAATAAAAATCAGAAAATATCATAACTTATAGAGTTTTTTAAAATCAGAAATCGTTCATAACTGTACCAGCATAACCTACTCCAATTTTAATCATACATTTTCTTTTATATTTATTATTAATTATTTTAGTACTATTTAATGTAAATGTCGTACTAAGTTAAATATATTTTATAAAATAAAATATTGATACTTTTTATAAAGACAAAGTGTATATTATGTCAATTCGGAGGCGGTATCAGACATGGTGCCACTTTATCACTAGAATATACAATGAATCAAAAAATAAAAATTATTCTTTTTTTACATTGGTTTGATACATTAATGTAATAAATATTTCACTTTTTTCTGTATTTATCTATAATACTTCAATCGTAGGCCCTCCAATGTCAGTTTACGTCTGGGTCGTAATGCATCTTTTATAAATTTTTGAATTTCATTAAACAGCAAAAACTATTTTATTAAATGTATTTGTTTAATCTTTCAATACGTTCTTTTAGAATATTTTTGTTATAATGAATGGCTATCATTTTTTTATCAATAACTTGACTAGTTTTTTATCAATCTTAATATTGTTATGTCTCATCTTTGATACTGAATTGTATCTTTCAAGTAAGTTATTAAACAAAAATTTTTATTAACTTTAAGAAGAGTTATTCACACACAAATTAAAAATTCCGCAATTTAAGATGTACGTGATAATTTATGTAAAATTGTATTACATTTACAAAAATGAAATATTACAAAAATGAATAGAATTGTTATGCATTTTAGATAGAATTGTATAACAATTTAGGAAGAATTGTTATGCAAATATTAGAAAAAAATTGTCAAATATATTTAATTAATTATATTGTTTTTAGAAAACAGAAAAATAATATAAAAACAGATAAAGAATTAAATAAAATTATTCTAATATGCTTAGTAAAAGTTTGAAATATTAAATATAAAATAATAAGAATAACGTTAATACTTAAAAAAATTGTTATTTAAATACTAAAAGTATTTTCTATTTCTAAACATAATATATTTATATTTTTATACATATTAAATAAAGATTTTATTACTGTAGTTTATTAGAAATTAATATAATAGTAGTATGAACTACATAAAAAATTATAATTTTCAGAATTTCTACTTTTTTTTTCTATAAATCACTTTTTTTTAATTATATAATGTTGATCTAATTATAAATTTTTTAAATTTATATTAAAATACCTATTCATAACGTTTCGAAAAAGAAAGTATTTCAGGTATTTAAATAATTTTTTTAAGTGTTAAGATTATTTTATTATTTTATATTTATTATTTTAAACTTTTTATTAAATATATTAAATTGACTAAGGATATCAATTAATTTATAATAAATTTATTTAATTCTTAATCCTGTTACATATTATTTTTCTATTTTTCAAAAAGAATATAATTTATTAAATATATTTTACAATTTTTTTTTAAAATTTGCAAAACAATTCTTTTAAAATTGCCATACAATTCTTCTAAAATGCAACACAATTCTATCTAAATTGTAATAGAATTTGAATAGAATCGTACCTATAAAAAATTAGCAAAATGTAATACAAAATTCATTAAATTGTTATTACCCTTTTAGGTAATTTGTAATGACCGTAAGCATTAAAGTGTAGCCTTAAATTGCGGAATTTTTATTTGTGTGTATGACATAAATCGCACAGAAAAAAGTATTAAAATAAACATTTTTTTTAAAATAATTTGGCTAGTTATGACTCAAATTTTGTGAGACATGTTATCCTTCTTAAGTTAAAAAAAAAGTCATCAATGGCTACTTGGTCATAAAAATTAATTTAATTTGAAAGGAGTTATAGTAAAAATAAATTTTTTTTTCTTAAATTTTTTTTAGCAGACATTATCTATTAAAATATAATCTGGTTATTTTTAGATTTTCTTTAAGAATTTAGTATCCACTCTAGTGTTATAAGTGCAAATTAATGCTTTCTTTATTGTTTTATGTTATTATTCATGAAGTAACCTTTATCTATTTTTTATTATAACTATTGTAAATTTTTTTTAAAACTAAACTAAATATAATTTATGTTGTAAAAATATTAATTACACTTAAAATAAAAAATTATTCTTATACATAAAAATTTTGCATTCATAGATAATATATAGCAGACTTATGTCTATATTGATGATCAAATACTTCTTTCTTTTTTTAATCACAGAGTGTATATAAATACTGTATTAATTGTATTAAAATTGCCACACTTTTTATAAAGTGTATGGATTTTACAACAATGATTCATATACAGTAAAAATAAAGTATATCTATTTTTATAATTAGACAAAATTTTTATAAAAATGAATATATATTATTTCCAAACATTAGTAATAAAAAAATGTTGGTGTTGTAGAAAATAATCTAAATATAATTCATTGTTGGAGTAAATTTTTATATAATAGCATTTAAAGTACCAGTAAAACTTTTTTAACGCTAGTAATTATTCTATAATTCATTATTAAGACTATAAATTGAATGAATTGTTATTTCTTTTACAAGAATTTTTTATCTGGCAACAGGATTTTGTGTAAAACAGTTTTTTTAAAATTAATTCGCGATTTTTCAAATTTAAAAAATAACTTTGCAAATGTTGATTTTTATTTATTTTATTCATACCAAATGATATTTTTATATTTACTCTAATTTTATTGTTTTTAAATATATTAGCAGGTATCGATTTGTATTACTTGCCATGTCTTATACCATTAATTAGCTTATGCAATATATTATAATAATGTTATTGAAAAGACATTAAACTAATTTATAATAATTATTCAAAATATTTAAATTATAGTGATATTAAGATTTGTTTTCATTGTTTTTGACATGATATAAAACACATTTTAAAATAATACATATTTTCTGGAAAAAGATAACAATGTTATTTTTAAATTTCATAAAATGCTAAAAAGTCATCTATTTTTGGATGAGATTTTATATTATAATACTTTAATTAGTAAACCTCTTTGAGTTTAACAGAAAACAATTAATATTTTAAAGTATCTTTTTTAATACAGACTTATTTAATTGTAAAATTTTGAATAAACGTGGTACCAGAAAAAATATTTAACTATAACTAAATTATACTTAATTTATTGTTTACTGCATACCTAAAGTCTCAAATTTTGATACACTTTCTTTTCTACTATCTTAATATTTTTACAATCTTAAATACATAAATTTAGCATTTTTTATATTATTATGTAATGTTATTAATTTCTTTACTATTGATTACATACTGAACTGTTGTGTTTTTTAATTTAACTCGTAATAATTTATTAAGTTTTCATTTTTTACTTGTAATGTTTACTTTTTTATCAAACATTTTTTTCTTAATATATATTCAAATTCGTTATGTGAAAAAGCAAACAATATTAGAAATCATTGCTTTTACATATCAATGTAGAAAATACAATTCACATGTAGTCATTTACTATCATCGGTAGTCATCTAAAATCATCAACAACATACAACTTTATCTGGTAGTGACTAGGAGTAAATAAAGCAAAGTATTATTATAACATATTAGTGAATAAAATAAAAATGTAAAAAACAATTAAAATACAATTAAATAATAAACATAGAAATAAACATACTCTAAGTGTTTATTTAAGTCTCTTAATTGTCTAACAATAGCGCAAAATTATTATACAGCTTTAATTAACTTTCTGTTTACATGGAAAATTCATAAAACTGATTTATTACAATATAAAACCTGATGAAATATTTCTAAATACAAATTTTTATAAGTTGATAATTTACTTTAATATCTAATTTCTTTACAATTCTGCCATTGATTAATGAAATTAGTTATTGAAATAAAAACTAATTTATAAGATCTCAGGCTTTAAAATTAGTAAAAGTAAAAATATCTTAAAGTAAATTAAAATTTTATAGAAATATAATCACTTAACATAGAGTAAACTTTATTTATTGGTATGTGTGCCTATAAGAAAACAAGAAGATTAATAATATCTTAATAATATTATGATAACAATATAATAATATGATTATAAATTAAATTAAATTAAATTGACAGTATTTTTTAGTTTTTCATTCTTTTTGAATTATGTGTACCTTCCATATACTGTTTACTTCTCCCCCTGTACTTCAAAAAGTTTGACGTGTTGAGGATGAGCACGGCTAACTTTTCTTGACTTCTCTGATTTACGGTATTGGATCATATAAAGGGTGGCAGAAATGACGGTGTATGGCCCTGTATATCTTGGCATAAACTTGTTTTCCCTGGAGATTGTTCTGATGAGTATCTTATCTCCTGTCTTACATACAATTTCATCATTGGGGAATTCTGACCATTTCTTGAGAGCTATTTCATGAAGAAGTTCTAGTATTCTGAGTTGTTCTGTATTTTGTTGAGAGGATAGGCAGTCTACAAGACTTTCTGATTCAAATTCAGGTATGGACATATCGGCCAGGAACAGTTCTGCCGGTGTTCTTGACAACGGTTGTTTCTGCGGCCAATGATTGTAGATGAAGCAAATATAGGGTAGATAAGAGTCCCAATTGAGTGGTCCTAAGTTCTTAGCTATAAGTTCTTCAATAGAACGGAAACTTCTCTCAGCAAGAGAGCTACTCCTATGATTGTATGGTGTTCCTAAGCGGTGGCGTATCCCCAAATTTTTGATGAAGTAAGAGAATTCGTTGCTTGACCAATATGCTGCAGAATCTGTCTTGAGTACCTCTGGAAGACCAAATTTAAATAAAATATTGTCTCTAAGCTTAATTGAGATCTCAGAGGTGTTAATTGAATTAATAGTTGTAGTCATCCAGTATTTTGTTCCGGAATCTACTGCTAAAAGTATGTATTTCGCTCGGTTTTCTGAAAGTGATAAAAGGAATGGTTCACATACATCGACCGAATAAACAGCCCTAGGCCATAATACGATGATGGGTCGTTGGTGTATATTTCTACCAATATTGTTGATGTTGTGTGCCTTACAGAACATACAATTTCTAATGACTTCTTTTAAATGCTTTTTGAACTTGCTCTTATTGACAGCGTAGAATCTTTCCACAAATTCCATACACTTTTCCTCAGCATAATGGCCTTGTCGATGGATTTTTTCTGCTAAAATTGGTATTTCCTCTTCTGGTACTTGAGGTTTGAAATGTGAATTTGTTTTTGAGCCTATTATCCCCCAACTTAATTTGGTTGGAAATATTTGTGGTTGGAGAATTTGATGTATTTTGGCTATCTAAAATGTCTTGAGCATCTGCAAACTTAAACGCTCTACTTAATGCATCGGCAGCCTCATTTCCCTTTCCTTTTATCCAGTGAATAGTTGGGGAAAATGTCATAATATTAGCAATAAATTTAAATAAACGAGGATCGTTATTTGAAGCAACCATTGCAGCCATATTTTTATGGTCTGAATATACTTCTATAGGGTATCCTAGTATGTATTCTTTAAAGTAAGAGAGCGCGGCGCTTAATCCTCGTATTTCTAAGTGTGCTGCACTGAGGATTCTTTTTGAGGGGGGCTGTTGCCTTATTAAAGAAGCCAATAATATTTAAATTTTGAGAGATTGATGGATGTTGACCGAGATATGCTCCATAACCATGGGATGAAGCGTCAACATGTATTATGAAAGGGAGTGTATAATCAGGATATTTTAGGGTAGGAATTTTTAAAATAGATTCTTTAATTTTACTTACAGCTTCTAAAACTTTCGGTGGTATTGTGATATTAACAGAATCCTTTTTATGAAGTGATATGAAATCATTTATAGGTTTTTCCAAAATGTAGGCATTCTGTATCATGTGACGAGTAAAATTGTATATTTCTCTAAATCTTCTTAATTGACGAAGATTGGACGGCTCCGGGAAACTAGTTATTGCTAAAAACATATTTTTCAGTTGGTTTTATACCTTCTCTGGAGAAATGGAATCCCAGGAAATTGCATGATGTGGAGGCAAATGTGGACTTGTCCATATTTATCTTCAAACCTGCTTGTTCTAGGGTTTCGATCACTTTTAATAAGTCAGAGATGTGTTCTGCGAAGGTTCCATGACTTGGGATGATTATGTCATCCTGATAACTTAATGCAGGAGTTCCATCGAGTACGCGGTCTATTATTCTTTGAAATACCATTGGACTTGTTTTTGCTCCGAAAGGAAGGCGTAGCATTGAATAGATACCAGAATTAGTGCGAAATTCTATAAGGTTTTCATCAAGAGGGTCTAATGGTATTTGGAAGTAACTTTTAACTAAGTCTATGGAGCTTACATATGTAATTTTGTATTAATTCTCTCATGAATTCTTTAATAGGCTTGGTTGTGTAATGATCAGCAATTAAGACTTCGTTTAGTGGTCTTACATCTATGCACACTCTAAGGTCACGACCAGGTTGGTAGGCACATACAAGATTAAAGACATGTTTGGCTTCGTAGTTCTTTTTACAAACACCTGCATGAAGCATAGATTGTACATAAGATTCTAGTTCAAGATGGGTAGAAATAGGTGGAGAATATCTTTTAAATTTAGGGAATTCAGGTGAAGATAGTTGAAAAGGAGGAGCACAGCGAGTGCATTTTCCTATATCCCATTTATTGGTAGAGATTACGTTTGGATGTTTCTCAGCTATTAATGCTTTGACAGAAAGATCATTGGTTTCAATACGTGACATTACAGGTTCTTTTGATTTACGCTCTAAAGGGCAGATACTTGGGATAAATGTATCTTCAATTTGTATATCTCTCGGTTCCTTGTAGATTACCGAGGCTTCTACTGTTGCAAGGATATCGTTTCCGATGAAAGCTTCTGATAACATATCAGGAACTTGTTTTAGGACTTCAAAGTTACATTGTAGTTGATGATCAGCTAAACACAGGACTACATGAACTGAACCAGAAGTTTCTTGACAGTGTTGAGTGAATCCTTTAAGATTTTTTATATCTGCTAGGCATTACTTTTAACTTTAATCTTCTAGCTAACTTGGCAGACATTACTGATACTTGAGCACCACTATCAACGTACCCTACTGCTGAAATTTCTCTTTTTTGTTGAGGATCCATGAACGCCAGAAGGATTCTGATGTCTGCTTTTCTAGAGTTTGAACCTTGCTTGCGAATGAGGTTTTGAGAGGGAGGTTGGTTCCTCATATTCTTCTGCACCTGACATTCGGCGTCACTATGGGTCCCTTTTGGGTGTATGGAGCATCTTTCCATGAGTTTCTCTTTCACTGGAGGAGTTTTAGAAACTTTATCTTTAGAAGTTTGTGGAGGTGACAGCAACTTGGCGTAAGAGGCCACTTCTCTTACAAGATCGGATTCATTATCATAGGTGGACATGATAACGAATTTCCATATGTCAGAGTGAGGTGTCAGCTTGGTGTGTATTCTTCTCTTCATTTCATCGAGTCTTTGCTCGTCGGTACAATTTGGCATAGTCTTCCTTACAAGCGAACATAGATGTCTGAGGTCTTCTTCAAACTTGGAAGATCATTCGTTAAGTTTCATGTCGGCGAGGGTAATTTCTGTCCATAAGAGGGTTTGTCTTCCGTCAAAACGTTTCTTCAGGTTCTTGACGAAGGTGGAGTAGCTGGTGGGTTCCCCGAATTCTACATTGTAGGCTTCGGTGATACCAGGTGAGAGGGAGAGGAAGAGGGCGTCGAGCTTGTCCCTTTCATCTTCTATTCCCAGGAGTCTAAACTTTCTTTCCATTCGCGAGATGTGAGGGCTAATATCTTCCTCATTGTTTCTAAATGAGTCAGTGGTGTTTGGTGTCAGGATAGCTGCGATTGAGAATCCTTTTTCCATTTTGATTTGGGTTGACCGAGAGTTGTGAGTTGACCTTGGTAGGCGAGGATGTCTTTTTGGTGTTGATGCTACCGGAATCAGTGATCTCCGCCTAAGGTTTTTTCGGTGTCTTTCTTTCTTCTACATTAAGTGGAGAATTTACTCTTGATAGGTTTTTCGACGGTATTTTGTAGATCTCGTTTACTCGATTCTATAAGCCACCCAGTAAACTTGGCTTATCTAAGATCAGAGTAAACTTTATTTATTGGTATGTGTGCCTATAAGAAAACAAGAAGATTAATAATATCTTAATAATATTATGATAACGATATAATAATATGATTATAAATTAAATTTAATTAAATTAAATTGACAGTATTTTTATTTTTTCATCCTTTTTGAATTATGTGTACCTTCCATATACTGTTTACTATAGTGTAATTCGTAATTTTTTTTATTACGTAAGAAAAATTGTTTTTGAACTCCTAGCAAGCTTAAACTAGATTCTACTAAAAAACATGAAATATATGGAATTTTTGTAAAAATTCTGTGATAATGATTTGAATATCGATGATTGTGTAATCTGTTTGCCAGTCTACAACAAAAACATTTTTCCATAACTTTTACAATCCATTAAAAATTTTTAAAATTAAGAAGTATTGCTTTAAAATGATTTATATATTATCTTGGAATTATTCAAACAAAACAATTAATATTATTTTTTAATAATACGAAACATAATGTACTGAAAATAATATTTTCAAATTAAAAAATTCAAGTAATGCAACTTTATTTTATCTTTTAGCTTCGTTAAATATACTTTCAATTGACAATCATCAGTTAAAACGTTAAGACTATATTTTGCAATATAGAAATATAGATATCGAAATTAATAGTAAACATATTCAGTGAATTTATTGAATCTGAAACTAAAGAAATTTTTAGTATCGAAATAAATATTTTTATATTAACGTTTATGAAGTTTATTTTATAAAAATATTTTTATTTTGGTTAATAAAATTTTTTTTTTGAATTTAGATTCAGAAGTCTATTATTTTTATTCAGTTTTTACTATTCTTTATAAAATAACTATATGTTTTTTACTCAATATTATTTTTAAAAAAAAATTAGGTTATGCCAAACATTTAGCATAATTTTAAATTAAACTTTAGATTTTAAAGATTTTATAACTTTATACTAAAAAGGCCTAAAAAAATGTAATTATATGATACTGTAAATTCATGAAAGAAAACATAAGATATTAAAGCAAAAAAACTATTATTTATAAAAACATTTTTTATTTGTCATTTGTGAAGTAACAATTTGTACTTTAAATAACAGTAATATAAAATAATTATAAAAATATTCAAAAATATTTTTTAAAGAGTGTTGAAAATTTTTGTATATTTTATGTAAAATTTAAGAAAAGCAGTATTTGAAATAAGATATGTTTTGGACTACTTTTTACGTATTGTTAATATTTTTCAAACACATTATTAATATCCATGATAAGTTTTAAAACTACATTGTTTCCCAATCTATAGAAAAACGACACAATGTAATAAAATAATTGTTTTAATATCTTGATTAATATTCATTTATTAATAAAATTTAAAAAATTAAATATATTAATTATTGCTATTATACAAAACTAGTTGACTTTACGAAAAGTATAAAAAAAATTAACCAGAAAGTAAAATGTAATACAGTTACAATTTAAAAATAATTCCATTTATATTATATATTTGAATTTTGTAAAACCATGTTAGAAAGTTAAGAGTTTTTAAATTTTTACATAACTAAAGAATATAAAATAAGCTAATTTTCGCTAAAGCCTGAAATGTTATATCTAAATGTTTTAATGCATTTTTCATACTTTATTGGCATGTTTACAGTCACTTAAATGCGATGATTACCATACTTAATACCAATTATAAGTTTAATTAAAAATATTTTATCTGGCTAATATTACAATTATTGAAATAGAAACATATATTTATTCAATTTATGAAATTACTGCAACCACATACCAAAATTTATTTATTCATATACATTTTTTAAACTTGTTCAAGTATTTCGAACACGTTGATAAAATAATCAAATATAATTTGTACTTTTCTTAAATTTATTCATTTTTTTTACTTTTAATATAGATTTAGTAAAAATCGTTTTATTATAGTATCTTAAAAGATAATACTAAATAAAAACTGAATAGTTTTTAACATCGCATTCAACAAATATGTTCTATTAACAACACTTGAAGCATCAACTTTAGTTTCACACGTTTTACTGCCATTTATAACAGCATCTTAGATATATTTATTTATTTACTGTGAAATTTTAGTACCTTTATCTTTAGTCTTTTTAATTTAATTTATAGAAAGACTACTATGACATTGCGAATCTTTGGTCAATATAATGTAATTTCTAATTAGTGATTCTGCTGACATTGGACTGCCAAATTTCTTATTTAAAAATAAAATACCTAAAGATAGTTTTTTATTCATTTTTTTTACAATAAATCTAGTGTGTCTTAGTGCTGTCTTAAGATTTACGTAGTATATTAATTTGAATTTTTTTCAGCCCAATTACTCAAGCTTCTGAATTAACTACAATCTGAGTTGTCAACATTTTACCAATGTCATCATGTCATTTATTTCGTCTTTTACAATATTTTTTAATAATAAATCAATATTCCACGATAGTGTATCACATGTTTCTTATAAACTCTCTTGACAATTTTGAAATTTTTCTATAGCTATAAATATTGTTATTTCAAATTATTATTTGTAATTTTCATAATTTTACTATAGAGTAAAAATTTTATATGGTTTAAAATCCAATTTAATTTTAAAAAATAAATTTGATCAAAGTATAACAGCAAAATATACGTAATAATAGATTTCATGTTGAAAAATAGAGATTATATGCTTATTACTCAACGCTTTTTTAATATTAAAATTTTTAGCAGATCTTTATAACGTATTACTTTATTCTCATTACGGAATTATAAAACCACTAGGAAAAAAAATTTCTGCATATGACGTGTTCGTGATTTTTAAACTTTTTAATAATTTATTTTACAATAAATGGTTTTCACATAGGACTGTTTAACTTTCTTTTTACAGCACGTTCTTTAGCTAGTACCTTAGAGAGTCTGTTTGTTTACGTTCTCTTATGGTGGTGTAGCTGTTTATAGGCGTAGCGAGGCCGTCTGCTACATCTATCCCAGTGAATACATGCTAGCTGGTTCTCGCCTTTAGCCGAATATTATACTTAATGAAGAGGCATGTTGGAACATGCGTGCTCGATCAGAATTTAAAGAAATAAACACATTTATTTTCTGATAATCTTTTATTTATTGAGATTGTAACGAACAATGTATATATTTTTGTTATCTTTGTCCGGAGTTTCGAATATGAAGTGCTATTCAGCATCTCTGATTTACTTCTTCTCCTCAACTTATCCAAACTGATTTTTTCTGAAATATTTTCTTCTTAAATACTGCTTTTCTTCTCCTCCTCATAATAAACTTTTTCTTAGTTTAACAAGAGAATGTTCTTTTCTTTCTTCCAGTTGTTTGTTAAGTAAATGTACAGATTTATTTATAAAATATTATTTTAAATCTGCACATAATACTTATTCTATTTATCCGTTCTTTTCTTATCCCTTAACTTGATTAGTTAAGACATGTGCTTTGATATTTATTTTCATATGTAATATTTTATTTATTTTATCTTTTCCTTATACTTAATGCGGAGCAATACGCCTCCCTCGCCCTCTTTTGAAAGCGATTTTTTAAGAGCAGCTGTTTTGGTAGGAATGCATTTTGCCTCCCTTTTTTTATATATTAATCACTTAATTAATTGTGGAGTAATCTTTTTTTCATAAATAACCATTAATATCCATAACAAATTAGAATTTTTTTTATTAATAATCACTAGTGTTCATAAATGATTTATTCTCATTAATAACTATTGATATTCAAAATGAAGATTTTCCTTCTTGTTAATAACCATTGATACAATAAAAATTTTTTTTATTTGATAACCAACTATATCAGTTTCAAACTAATCGTTTAGCATTACCAAAAAAATTTTTTTTTCGATATTTCTATGATTAACTTTTAATATAATAATTTTATGTCAACATGATAAGATAACCGTGAATATATCAGTATTTATTTTTGGCATTTGATCTTTGATAATTGATTCGATTTTATGAATACAAATTTATTCAAAAATGGTTTCACGATTTAATAAAACATTGAATTATAACTTATTATGCATGATATATCACAGAAATTTTTTTCATAGTTTGTAAAAAACCAATTGTTACACAATTTGTTACTTTATTTGACGTGGTTTTATAATAATATAGTTTTTAATTTGATTATGGTTTGATAATAATAATTATTACACAATATAAAAATGTATTTTTATTGTTTTTATAAAAGGTTAACAATTTAGAGATGTTAGATTGTTTTTATCTCTTTAGTACAAGATCTCCTTCTCTGATAATTTTTCGGTTGCCAGTATTCGCTCTACTCGAAGAAATTCCATTGGCACATAAGATAGATGAAGTGCTTTATGTAGAGGGAATTTTTCGGCGTAGTATCTTTATGTACTGTTAGCAATTACTGTTAGCGGTGTCCATGGTTTCAAACCGGTTATCCGCAATATTGTTTCTGCTAGTTTATCGCTGGAGTCTATTTTTATCTTCAGTCGTAGGTAGCTTGCACAAAGCATTTTTTTAATAATATGTGAGATCTCGGTTATCCCAATCTCACGGCCTTCTACCCAGCAGGGCCAAGCAATGCCAAGTTCCGTGGCATTAGAAAACATGGCCTCCTTGATTTTAGGAGCGTTGTTTTCAAAAAAGAAATGCAATCCGTCCCTATGAAGTCGTTCTGATGGTATAACAGGTTCTGCTTGTTTTTGCTGTACCAATGGATCCATTACGTATACTGGTGATTTGAATGACTGCCCACATAGCTCTAGCAGGACATGATCTGATTACTTGTTGAATAACTCGTGTTTTTGGAGTTACCGTGGGTTCTTTAAATTGAACATTCGCGTTCTGTTTACCGCCTCTGCGCATACGTTTGTGGGTAATACCAGACGATCCTGCCATTGACGTTGCATCTTTAGCTATTGCCGGTATATTTCCTATAAGATGAGTTTTTCGTTTATGAGCATGTACTAATCTCACTTTAGAGATGAATCTAGCACAACTTTCTTGTTCTTTAATAGAATCGTAGCATTTATTTCTTTTCGTTAGGAATTGTCGTGTTATTCTACTAAAGATATTAGTAGTAGATATTGGATTGTTTTGATTCTTGGCAACACCAGGTGACTGTTTTGTATGTTCTTTTGATGGTAGTATAGGCAGACACCTCTTTTGGCTCCGTTTTCTACGGGGTCTTTCCTTTGACGTGTTATCAGTGCTTGACAATCCTGTTGGTTTCATGTTAGGTGTGCCAGGGGAATCAATGTCTGCTGTTATTTCGCTTTCGTTATGTGAAGCTTTTCGGATAGTGGGGCTTCTTCTTCGTTAGATAAAGTTGTATTATCTTTGTCACTGAATAAAATGATATCTGGTGACTGACTTTTTTCATCATCGGATGAAAAGTTTTCCGATGATTGACGTATATCTTCATCAGATGATGATTTATCGTCTGTTGAAACGTATTCGGCACTTTTTGGTGATTTAATCATGTTTTAGTTAAATAGATAACGTGGTGAATATTTTTATATATATAAATGCTGTATAAATAATAAAATAATTGTAAAATAATATAAATTTGTTGATTTAATTTCTTATAGACACCTTAGAGATGAAAGAATCTTCGTTCGCAATAATAAATGTACCTTTTAGTTTACTCATTGCCTTGTGGCAATTTTCAACTGCATGACGTGTGCACTAATGAAACCATCACGCCGTCTAGCCTCTCTTTCTTTTCCTGTAATGTAATTTAATTTACAATCTCCAGTCTCATCATCAATGCTTTTAATAATGTAAGGCTCTTTATACCTTTCAACTAGTTTTCTCTGATTGCCAAAAATGTCTAGTATTTTTCTATAAACGATCATGTCTACTTTGAACGGATGATCTTTGGTGGTTTTATTTGTTTGGCTATTTGTTAAAAGCTTTCTTGTTTTAGCTAATAAATCATCATATTCTTTTTGGTATTCGGGATCATCCAAATATGATGGATAATGTAAATCACTTGAGTGATGACTGGGATAAAAGATGATCTTATTAGGTGAAACTTTAGTTGTCGAATGTATCTGCGCATTGTACGCTCCAACAACCATGGGTATATAAATATCCCAACTTTGAGAGGCTTGGTAACATCCTATTACCTCATTTATTACGCGATTGAAGCGCTCCACTTCACCGTTAGAATTATGGCCATAACTAGTGAAGAATCTTACGTTGATTCCCCATTCACTTATTGCCTTCAATACTGTTGCCGAATTAAAGTATTGAGCATTATCACATCTTATCCCTTTTGGAGTTCAAAACACAGGGAATACTCTTGTGACTAGTGCTTCTTTAATGTGTTCACTGGAAGATTTTTGTAGAGGAATGGCAATCGTATATTTACTTAGATCGTCAAATATTACAAGAAGATAAGAATTTCTTCTTGGCGTTTCGGATAATGGGCCTCTAATGTCTATGTTAATCCTTGTAAAAGATAACTCAGGAGCATCCCATTTTCCTTGCCATTTTGTATAGGTAGTTCCGGGGTGGTGTTTTATCAAATCACATGTTTTACAATTTAGTTTTATTTTCATGTTTCCTCACCAGAAGTACCTTTTTATATCGCCAATTAACCTTTTTATACCAAAAGTGTTTTCCATGCAATGGATGTTCATGCCAATTCTTTACTAGATCTTCTCTATAATCTTGTGGCACATATATTTTAATATTTCCATTCATGTTTATCAATATAGTGTTATCAACAACCTGTACTTTCTCACCAAATTGTTTAATAAATTCAGACTTCTCCTGATCGGATATTTTCCAGTTACCTGACATATGTGGATTTTTGTACTTATTCATAATATCTATTATGTTGTCAGGTACACTTTTTATTTTCAATGCTAATGTTCTATTTCTTGACAATAAATCGGCTAATACATTGGCTTTTCCCTCTTTATAATAAATATTTAAGGAGTATGCCATTAAGGCTAATTGATATCTTCTTAGTTTAGTTTGATTTTCCTTGGCGTTTTTAATTGCTATTACAGCTCTTTGGTCAGTAAAGATGTCTGTAGTTTTTCCCCATATATAATGGTGAAACTTTCTAACTGCAAATACTACAGCTAATGCCTTCTTTTCTGTAATCTGCCACCTTTTTCGACGTCACGTAGTGCTCGAAAAGCGTATGAGATTATCCTCAATCGCTTTTCCTCGTCCTCTTGTAACAACACTGCTCCAATGGCATAGTTAGAAGCATCTGTGTGTATTATGAACGATTTTTCCAGATCTGGCTTTCCTAAGATAGGTGCCTTTGTTAGCCTATCTTTCAATAATTCAAATGCGCTATTCTGTTCTTCTCCCCATATAAATTCTTCTTTTTCGCTCAGCATCTTGGTTAATGGTGCTGCAATCTTAGCGTAATTTAAGACAAATTTTCTTTAATATCCTGTGGCTCCTAGTAGGCATCTAAGGGACTTTCTGTCCCATGGGATTTTCATCTTTTTAATTGCATCCACTTTATTTTGGTCGACCGCTATGCCATTTTTACTTATGATGAATCCCAGGAATTTTACTTCCTTATCCATGAAGGTTGTTTTACTTAATTTGGCTTTTAATCCTGCTTTTTTCAACCTTTCAAAAACCACTGTAATCTTTTCGAAATGTTCTGTCTTTGTATCAGAGAAGGTTACAATATCATCGAGGTATACTAACACATTACTCCGTAAATCTCCAAAAGTCTCTTCCATAACTCTTTGAAACATTGTAGGGCTACTGGTTAGTCCCATCGGAGCGACTGTATACTCGTACAATTCTTTTGGTGTTATAAACGCCGTTAAAGCTCTACTGGCTTTATACAGTGGTATTTGGAAGAACCCTGCAGCAAGATCTATAGTTGTATAATAAGTATGACCTGCTACTTTCTCCAAAACGTCATTAATCAATGGTAGTACACTAGTTTCAGGCTCCATTAATTTATTTAATTCATGATAATCTACCATCTTTCTTTGGTACCATTATAACTGGAAAGAACCATGCTGATCTGCTTTGTGTAACTTGTCTATTTTTTCTCTATGTCATCTAAGATCTTAATTATGGCTTTCTATTCTTTTGGACGATATTTTCTTAATCTACGTTTTACTGGCGTTGCTTCTTGTATCAAACGGATCTCATGTTTGATATCACCAGTATATCGTCCTAAATCATGTTCATATTCATAGAACACATCTTTATAATTAAAAACTATTGGTTGGAGATCTATTCGTATCTCTCTTAACTTTAATATTTTCTCATCACTTAGAGGTTTCGTTCGAATGGGCTCTGGTAATTCATTTTCCCAATGAGCTTCTGGACTTATATATTCGTCACTTGCTTCTATTATATCATTTGGTTGTATTCTTACAGCCATACAAATAGGTGTATGTTCTTGAAATAATCATTGGTGAAGAGGACAGATTAACTAGTGCCATCATGGCGTGTTCATTCTTCATCTAACTAACACCTTTAATGCACTTATCAACATCTGATGAAGTATGTATTATGGGATTCTTCTTTACTTTTAACTAATCCTCAGGAATCAAATCAAGAGTATTTTTACTGGCATTATTATTCTTTGACTGGATTTATAGCGAACATGCTGCTGTACAGCTAGCAATTCAAATTTTCCCTTCCAAATCCTACCTCAGTAGAGTATTTTTAATTTTCCTAAACAGCTATTTGTTTATTTTTGGCCATATATCATGTGTAAATGTTCCATATTTTACTGAGAAAACTTCTTCCTAATATAAGTAATAGGGAATACCATGCCTTTTGCCTATTATGCAACTTTTCTTGTTTGTATGTGACCCATTTCCTACACTCAGTTTCTACCATACATTCTCCTATTAATTAAATTTTGGTACATGAGTATTTTCGATACTGGTACCATATCGTAGAGTTGCAAAGCTGGTTCTCCTATTGCATACCACTTGTCTTGGATTTTCCATTATTGGTACGACACGGTTCCGTCATCTAAGTTATACTTGGCTTTATCTTTTGATTAATTTTAATGTTGATTAATGAAAAATTCTCAACGCCACTACTTCTCTAGTTGACAAACTTCTACTTGTTTTGCTTTACATAGTGAATTTCATAATTTCTTCATCTTCCTTCAACATCATGTGCTTTATTAACTAATGTAGTATTTCAGCTTCTTCTTGAACGGGACTATTTTTTGATGTTGCCTTCTTTTTAAGTAAAGGCCGATGTAGTGAGAGTATTTTTAACTGGTTGAGGAGTCAGAGTCTGTAATTCCATTCTATCTACTGAATGGAATTGTCGTTGGATCATAGGCCTCAATCCCCAATAACAAGTCTGTTATTACTAGTTCTAGTAGTACTTGGTCCTATTTTTATTTTAATAATTCTCTTTACTCTCTTATATGGTAACTTGATGAAAGCTATGATTGCTTTTAAAAAAGCAAGTCCATAAGCTACTATACTTCCATCGATTACCTTCTGCACCTGATACTATTTTTGATATGACTTTTTTAATAAAAGGTATATCAATATTTAACATCAGAGTTTTCGGATGGTACATGTACAAATGTTTTAATCTTTTCCAATTAACTCTTCTTCCTTTTATCGCCATGTATTTCTTACCTTAGTTGGTGCTATTTATCTTTCTACCTCGTGTTGTCGTTTTATATACGATTTGATAACGGCTTTCACCCATTTGTAACTTTAAAGAGGTTATCGTACTGTCCTCCATTATCGGGTGTCTCTATTGTGTTTTATTGTTTGCCCGACAATTAATTCTCTGTTTTGTGATGTAAAGTAAGGGCTGGCATCTGTATCAGTTTTAGGTTTGGTATCTCTTTCGGGTGAGGTGAAATATCTTAATCAATTCCGCGTATCGGCGTCTATTGCAAATCTTGTTTTGGTAGTTCTTTGGAATGTTGATAGTAGTATTCTGATGATAGGGTTATGTACTGTGTCGATATTGACATGGGGTGGTATCTCTTTAGGTTTAATTTTCCTTAACTAAATTAAGTGGTGTGGGATTATTCGTTCATTGATTCCTCCTGCTTTTTTTGATGTCTTTGGAGTTTCAACATGGGGTGGTTGATTATTTTGAATAGTTTTTGCTGTTTTTGGCAATAACTGTTCTGCTTACTTTGATAAGGTATGACTCTTGTCGGACTTACTGAACAATCAGATCTTGTATTACTTTCTTTGGTCGTTGTTCACGTGCTTTTTGTATAACCTCAGCTGGTGGATGGACAATTTCTGGTGCTTTTACTACACCTTTTGGGTTAGACTTGTCTTATTTCTGGGTCTATTTATTCAAATATGGAGCATTTGCAACTTGTTTTGGTTGCTGTACTTCTTTTACTTTTGTTTTAGTTGTATCTACAAAGGATGGTAGAATAACTAAAGGTTTTTCTACATCTGGTGACTTTTATTATCACTTGATCTGACTATAGTACTTGGTACCAGATCCCTTTGTTTCTGTAAAATAAGTGTTATCCTCTTTCCCTTTATTTTAGTATGTTAACTCTACGGTTTTGCATCTTTCTTAGCTTTGGTTTTAATAGTTTCTTCTATTATTTTTTTCAACTTATATGAATTGTATTCACTTCTTCCTGATTTGCTATGGTATTTGTTGGCATTTCAGTTATATCCTTATCAA